>JAPTYR010000018.1:47760572-47770777 GCA_029814505.1 Siphamia roseigaster | reverse complement strand
CACCCATCCCCTCCCCTCCCTTTCTCTTTGTATTTTCCACTTTATTTACTTCTTTCTTGCCAGAGGTGAAAAGAAAATCTCATCTCCATCAGGCTAAATTGTGGTGGGCAGCATTATCAGTTCAAAAGACCTGGGGATTTGACAGTTCCCACTCCATTGTGATTAATTACTTCTCAACTGTGGTGGGCCCTCCTCTCCTCTCCCCTTTCTCTTTCTCTGTCTGCTGTTGCAGTGGTGATCATGGTGGCTGGAGGCAACTCATGATAAGTGCTGCCCTTATTACTGGTCTCAATGGGAGATGGCCCAGGCTGCACTGGGCTAACACGGGCCAATCACACCCCCTGAACCACATGGGACCAGGGCAGTTTGCAGGATACATGCCCTTTGTTTACTCTTTAGTGTGTAATAGAAAGGTACAGTGCTGCCAAATCTGTGTTATGTTGGGTTAAATAACCTCTTATACTCTTCAGTCTCTCTTCTTTCTTTTTTCATTCATCCTTCTCTTACTCCCGCCCTCCAGGGCAATAAGGAGTTTCGATCTGTTCTTTAATCACTGCGCCAGTCTGGATAGGAACTACAGACTCAAGAGCTCTCTATTATCATCAGCCAAGGGGAAGAAGGACACTCCTCGTCACATGTCTGATGGACAGAATTAATCACTTATGGACATCATACAGTGGAAGCCATTTATTATAACCAGTGTAATCACATAGGAAGAAAACCTTCAATCAACCAAAAGGGACCTCAATATAGTTAAGTACTTAGCTGTGTACATATTTGTAATACAAGCTCGTGGCAGCCTTTTCCACTGATATTTGCATTCTGGGGTTCTCAAGGTTCTGCACACAGCTGGTCCTTGAGCTGCATGTCTCCCTGTAGGCTCCACTGTTTGGCTTGTGTATATGAGTGGCACTTTCCCTGAGGCTGTGCCTGCTCGTGTGTGTCTGTACATGCATTTGTGCACATGTATGTTTCAGCATATGCGTTTTTCCATGTGTGCATGAGTGTCGATGTGTGTGTGTAAATAAGCCTACATTGGAAAGCTTCATTATTGGACCTGTCAGTATTGGAAGTTTCCCCTGAAGGCAATGAGGAGGAGATGAGAGACAGAAAGACACAGTAGGGCACCGTGCACACACGCCTGTCACACGCCTGTCCCCAACGGTGGGCATGCGGGCCATTATGATGTCTTTCAGATGGACACATCTGTCTGTTTCTCTGGGAACAAATCTGCTAAAAGCAGGGAGGGAGTCGTGAACGAATGTCTCTGGTGAAATTGTATTTGTTTATTCCTGCCAGAGCAGATTGCCTGGGTGTCATGATATACTGTATATTGTGAGCAGACTATGTTAGAGACACCGCTGGAACTGGGTTAGATACCTCAGAAAGTGTGTTGAGGTGTGAATATTGTTTTAGAATCCAGTATTTTCCCAGTATATCCCCATATATATAAACATTTTTCTTTTTTATTCATATACAACATAAATTAATGTCAATGAAAATATGTTTTATTCTAGTCTGTCTTGTAAATTATCAGAACTGTGTTCATCGCTTTGCTCTCATCAGGAGGGAGCAAAGAGGATGAGCGTTGTGGTTACAGACAAGGAAGTAAGGTGAACCTTTCCTAGACTTGGGACCTTTTCCTAGTACACAGAATCAGAGCAACCTCTCCCTGCACCTTCACATAATCCCTGGCATTTTGTTTTGATGCTCCGCAGCATAAAAATGAGGAAATATGGCAATGTTGTGGCATTTGAAGTCAATATGTATTATAAAATCAATCTAGATGAAGATCTGCCATCCCTCTAATTAGATGGGGTGACTGGAGATTGATTTTTAATTGCAAAAGTAATTACATGGAGCAGATAGCCAGTGACATTTGATTATCTAGGTGATTGATTAAAAGGCCTGGCTGCTAGGGCAGACTGTCAGCCAGCTGAATCCAGACAAAAGAGAAAATTAAAAAAGTTGTCCCGTTTGTAATCACGAATTTCAAGGGTGAAATTACAAAGCCAAACATCCCCTTGGAGAAGCCCAGCATCCTTCCACTTTGCGCCTGTCTGCCCTCCTATCTCACCCCCGTCGTCACAACGCCCACAACGAAGACCCCCGTGACAGGCTAAAAAGGGGAAAACAATGATGTGAAAAATGAATTGAGGAATTGTTCTGTTACAGACAGCCTGGTGCGTAAATGACGGGTGCATACATCTGCTTAGCAGCCTTGTCACATCATCATAGGCAGCAGAGAAAGAAAAAGAGAAAGTGATACAGACAGACAGAAAGAAGGACAGAGGAACAGAGTGAAGGAAAGCGCTTATCACTCAGAGCTCCTTCCCTCATCTTCAGCTGTTGTCATCCCACTGCAATAGGTGCCCGCACTTGTTCATTGTTGTCTGTCGACGAGGAAGTCAGGCTAAATAAACGACAGAACATCTTTTCTCAGTGTGTGTGTGTGTGTGTGTGTGTGTGCGTGTGTTTAGGAAAGCCAAAAGAAATCCCTTTTCATGTCGTCTCTTCTCCTCATCTGTCATTCTTGTGGGATCACTTTCTTAGAAAATGAACAGTGGCAAGGTAAACTGTTGGGGGGGGGGACAGCTAAACTGTTTATGATACTGACAAAATCTGTTGCGTGGCTGTGATGGACAAGCCCGAGTAGGTACAGTTTAAAATGAGATGCATTCTTCCTGCCTATCAGTTATATTCCAGTTTGACTATCAGTCACATGGTGGGTACATTAAGGGAGTTGCGGTCTCATGAATGCCTATTTGTTTTCATTTAATTTCATCCCTTCATGATAATTGTCAGTTCCTTGCTCAGTGACAAAGAATAAAATTCATTTGTCATCTCTTGTCTCACCCTGTGGTTAATAACATTGTTCTTAACTGCACTTGTTGATAAGAACACACACACACACACATACACACACACAAGCCAGAGCACACGCACAGTCAAACATATCCTCTGTTCACATTACCCATAACCAGGAGATCCATTTATTTCTCACCGTAGGATGTGCCTATAAATTATGGCTGGTTAAGGTATCATTTAGCCTGGACTGTTAAGCCACTCCTGTCATTTTAGTGGAAGGTTCACTCTTTGCGCTTTCGGTGAAGGCAACATTTATGTCTTTAATTTACAGCTCCTTGCCTGGAGGATACTCCTTGGCTTTATGAAGTGGTATTAGGGGGCCTATTTAGTTGTCATGGCAGAGCACTACTCAGTGTGGTGCAGCCAGCAGAAGCCAGCCCCTGAAAAAAGAGAGACAAGGGAGCAAAGGCAGCGATTTCAAATGAGAATCGTTGTCCTTTTAACTCAAAGAGCTCTGTAGCCTGGCAGGAGCAGCTGAGCAGGCCCTTTGAAGGGAGGGAAACAGAAAGAAAGAGGGAAGGGGAAATAAAACAGGCCCGGGCCAGCCCCACATATTATTCACCCTCAGGACATACAGAGTCTATATTGGCTGAAGCAGCACGGTCCCTGGGGTCACAGCTCCTTCTCAGGCTCAGAGAGGGACTTTCCTCTGTCTGCCTTAGAAACAGGCCAGCGAGTGTCTGTGGGTAAACCATCACACATGTGCCTCCCAGCACCAGGCCTGGGCTCTGTGGGTGAACTCAAAGCAGCAGCACTTATTAAATTTCCATGAAGTTTACCGAATTTGCGGGATCAGTGGGGTGAGGCCGTTGGGGAGCCCGTGCCACTGCCTGGAGCTTCCCTACGCCACTGAAGCCCAGTGTGGTTGTGGGACGCCCTGTGCCTCCTCCTTCTCCACCTACCCCCGTTTCTCTCCTCCCCACTGTCAGCGGAAGAACATATCCACAGGCTTGGCCCCCGCACCCAGCAGAACGTGGCTTCCCGCCTCCTTGTCCCAGAGGGCCAACGCATTGTAATAATTATATTCAAGAAAATGGATATATAAACACGAAGGCATTTAACACATTCAATTCTCCGAACACAAAATACCTTTTATAAACAACTTCTTAAGCGTTACAGACTTTTGTCTAGTCCCTAAAGCTCCATATTACGACCCAGAGGATGCAGTTGACTTAATCCACTTTGAAATGGGAGGCACTTTATAGCCTACCACTGAAAGTTAGGTAGATAATCCCCTGCATGTCATGGGTAGTAAATGTGCACAGCGGGCCGTTCATCAGAGCCAGGACTCTTCCAGATGTGGAACCAGTTACAGCAAAAAAAGAAAAAAAAAGAGGGAGAGAGAGATATTGGACAGCCACAGAGCAGAGAAAGTGAAAGAGATATGGTTTAGAGTTAGTATTTAATTTGATCAGTTAAATGTACATTGTGTATGTAAATATTTAGTTTAACTTAAATCAAATCCATAAAATCTAAGTGTCATTTTTTCCACATCATGGTTTGGTGACTTACATTTACTTATACATGTTTTTACAGCTGATTCCAAAAGAAATAATGAACTGTTCGTCTAAATAATACTTATTCTTAGGTTTATACAAACTTTGTCATTCCAGATTTTACATTAAAAATAACATTTTGATGCAGTAGGCTCAGCAGACGGCAGCAATAAATACAAATAGGCACGATATATATAGGATAATATATACAAGATAAAATGAATATGTATATATAAAGTATAACATAAATATGGATGTAAAAAAAACTATACACACACACACACACACACACACACTAAATATTGCACAGATGTTCTGCTAGTTGGAACAGTCCTGTGTAGGTGAGGGAGGAGGGGGCTCAGCAGTCTTATGGCATGTGGAATGAAACTGTTCATCTAAATAGCAATTATTCTTATTCTTTAATTAAATTTTCTCTAATTAGTATTATCTAATTACTGATTATTAGCTTTTTAAACCTAATTTACAATAGAAAACTCAAATGTATCTTTTGATTCTCATCTCTAGAAGAATGCATTTCATTTATGGTCATTTATTTTGGGTAACAAAGACATTAGCAACTTTAAGCAAGAGTACAGTAGTCATGTTCAAGCCTTAGTTATGGAATACTCTATTTGTTTTTTCACAGCAACATCATCTCCTTTGGACTAAGACTGGACTGAAAAGTAGATACAAACTGAGAACCTCAATTTATGTAATTAAATTGCAAATGAACGCCAACCTTGGTATTACTGGGAATGTTTAACAAACCTCTTCTAGGTATATAAAAGCTACAAAATGTTTTGTCTACTTTCTAGACAATGGTGCTTATTACTTATGAAATAGACAAACCAGGTTTGGTAAATAAGACTACGTAGAGTGAGGATGTGGTCAGTGGCGGTCAATTACGGTCAGTGGCAGCGATATACAAATACTTTGCTTGTGTGTGCGTGAATAACAGTTCATTCCCATGTTGTTGTGTCTTTCATGTTCTAGCCTAAACAAAGACCAAATACCTAGGTTGTGTTTCTGTTTCAAAGACAGCTTCTATGTGATTCACCTCACCGTTTGGACTGTGCAATGAAAAGATATACATAGACAGTCATTCTGTGATTGCTGGTGAGGAAAAACTGGCCACAACATTTTCCAGGTGTAGATCAGCTCTGAACTGTGGACGTTGTAGGTTAAACAGGACTGTGTTTATCTCACGTATTCTTTCATTTTCACCAAGGATTCAAATTGCTGCCATTGTCTGCTTCTTTATATGCTCTTAAAGCTAACGTTAAAAAAAAGAAAAGATCAATAATTTAAAAAAACTCAGCTTTCCTCATTACAAAACAATCTAAACCTCCTTATTTTGTGGCTTCCCAGTGTGTTAAAGAATACCCTTTCTGAAAAGAGGACAAA
This sequence comes from Siphamia roseigaster, assembly GCA_029814505.1. Lineage (NCBI taxonomy): Eukaryota > Metazoa > Chordata > Actinopteri > Kurtiformes > Apogonidae > Siphamia > Siphamia roseigaster. The sequence continues at coordinate 47,765,009 of JAPTYR010000018.1, read as the reverse complement.
TGTAGAGTCAGTTGTGACCTTAAAGAGCAACTGGGCTCAGCCTGTTAGATCTAGATGGAGATGAGGTGTACAAGACGTCCCATTAGCTCTACCTTTTCACCGCTGTCCCTCTCTGGGTGATGTTGGCCATACTCCAAAAGGACTACGTTTCGATCCCAGCCCCTGATAAAGTCTGGTCCGTTGATGGGCCAGATGACATCTGCACTGTCCGTCTGTGCTCTGAGACAAATGCGACCCAGAAAGGTTAGTGCCGGCCCTTCTGCCCCTTATCAATCAATTACATTTAGCTTTGTCAGATTAATTATATTGAATTGTTTGCTCCAGATAGGAACCCGTTAGAAGGAGGGGAAGGGGCTTGACTGGGATGCTTGTGCAATTGTTGGTAGTCTGTTGTGTGTTTTACCTGCCCTTTTACCCTTGTTTGTTTGTACCTATGACCCGTGTTTCTGGAATTCAATTTGCTGTGTCTGATCAAACAAAAAGTCATCCATGATTCTGACTCGCTACAATGTTACACCTGAAACTGTAGCTTATTTTCAGTAATAAGGACATTTTCAAGTTAGATTTAGCCTCCTTGATGAATCTAGTTAGCATTTATTCACAAAGATGTCACAGACTTTGAATGCAGAATTCTAACTTCTGTGTGAAATCGTCAGTCCGATGCGAATGAATGTACCCTTCCGCCTACTTTGCTTATGAAAAGCTGGATTAATTATGTAATGTTGAGCTCACAGTGGCTAATAGCTGATAATGATGTGTGAGAGGTGTGTCAGACGGGAGAGCGTACAGGACTGCCAAGTGCTGTTGGACCCAGGTCAGGCTGCGTTCATCTTACTAATGAGATGTCACACGGAGAAGATGGAGTGACCGAAGCAACCGTGCGGTCATTGCAAACTAATTTCTCTCCAGATTTGGATTGTACCAACAGCCCCAAATTCAGAGAGGAGCTCGAGTGGTCTGCCAACTGACCACATCACTCTGAGGGTTCATTTTTCAGAGGTGTATTTGGCTACAGGGAGACACGCAGGTCTGATTTGTCCGAATAACTTTGTCAGTTGTAGCATGCAGAAGCTAACAGTGAGCCTGTTGTGATTATTGGTCAGAATGCATGTGATCCAGTCCTGAACTCCACTCAGAGGAGATGAGTTGAGGTTAAATCAACACTTGTCTCCTCCTTCTGAACATCTAAATCTGTAGTGAGGAGAAGTGAGATGTGCTTCCTCTCTTTATCCACCCCCTTGGGCTAGCCTTGCTTCCCGTAAGTTCTCTGCTGCATTGCCTGTGGGTCAGGTTGATCCCCCCGTCATTGAAACTCATTCGGGGGCATTAAAGTGTAAACCAGATGAAAAAACAAAGGGCTTAGGCAAATCAGATGGCTCAAACAACAACAACAAACGCACACTCTGTAATCTGCTTAGGGAAATTAATGAGGGGGAGCCCCCCTGGCCAAGGTGGATAATGATCCTGGACCACGGGGATGAGAGGCTGCAGTGGATCAGGCAGAAGGTGAGAACGGGAAGGGGGGATTAGAGATGGACTCCCACCAGAATCAAACAGGACTCTGCCAAAGGGATCCCTCCCCTCCCATGCCCAAACTTCAAAAACTCCAGCCTAAGCTGGAAGTAGGTGTCTGTAATCCCCTCTGTGGCTGTAGATCTATGCAGCCGACTCAGGCCGAGCTTTCATCCTGCAGCTTGTTCGGCATGCTCTCTCTCCATGTCCTGGGAACGTAAACTTTTGCACTGTGGCCCCCGTGCAGATCGCAGGGATCCGCTGGCTCATTACCTCTTCATTAGCGTGCTGCATCGTTGGCTGCCAAGAGGATCAGGCCATGCGTGGAGTCTATCTGCACAGACTGCTTGTGGGGGCCAGAGACCTGGACACAGCAGCCAGGATGGATACATGCTACCGAAAACACGAGTTAGCAGTTTACAGGCTGTTGGAAGGTCTTGTGTGACTTTGTGTGACACATTTTTTTGTCCTTCCTATGATTGTCATTAAACCTGCCCATTGCTGCTTCATGGTTGCCCGATCAGATCATCTGAATGAGTTGATGTTTATTTTCTTTTACATATTTATATATAAATTTCACCCAAATTTCTCAGGTTCTTAGAATTAGTGTCAAACTGTCACCTACATCCTCCGAGTATGTTTTGAGATACCTTTGAAATGTGATGCCAGATGCCATTCAGAGTTGGATTTATCTGTCTCTGCTTTTCTTTCTTACAATTCATAGAATGCGGGATGATTTAAAGGGAGGTGTGGAATTGAGAAAATAAGCAGGCTTTGTAGTGCTTAATGGGGCCCAAAGCTCACTGTTTAAGCCCTCCCCTGCATCTAAAGCAGCCACAGTTTGGATCCAAGCTCCATGGAGCCAAGTCTCATCAACCACTCTGCCATCCTCTGGTGTGATAGTGGCAATACACACATACACTAATATATCACTAGTAACCAGCATTAAGAATGACAGAAAAATATGTAAAACAAATTAAAAAACAAAGTTGAATGGAGGGATTGTAAGAAATTTCTTTTGATAATTTTTACTACACAGTATATGTTGAAAATAAATGTACATGCCAACTGATTTGATTCAAAGGGACTTGCAGTAGCTTGTTAGAATTCACATCAAGAGTAGCACTAGCAGGAGGAATTGTTGCACAAACTTAACAATACTTCCTAAAATAGGTTCAAGTTCGTCTCTAATCCAACTATTCGCTGTTGTCCTCTTCATCTTGCTTTGCTGCTGGTGTGATCCCTGTATCTAAATTATGCAGCTCCTTATCTGACAGTCATTTCCAAGGCCATGCATGCAGTGTGGCCCCATGTGGTTATGGCCAGGTGTAAAAGCTTGACCTCTCTGTAGGACAGCAGAGTGACTTTCATTAGAGCACCCACTGGCTGCTTCCTACTGAGCTCACTCATAGATTTAACACTGTGCCTGCATACAAGATGAGAGGGAGACTTTATTTAGTCCAATAAGAATCATTAAAAGGAATTGTAAACAAGGTCATTCATGAGTTTTAAAATAAGTAAAAGTAACCATATGCATTTACATACCTCTCGTTTTATGTATATTTTTACCCAAAAAAATTCTGATAAGTCTAAAAAAGACCCAGTGCAGAAACTCTTGTAGCAAAAACAAGCATCATCACTTGTTAAATGGCCAGGGATGAATGTTCAAATGAACATCGTGGTACAGTGGGCTTTCAACATAATGCGTGCACACATTTTTAGACACTTTTAACACTATGTGAATGCACACACATACATACACACGCTTGTATTGTACACCTTTCGATTTCCCAGCATGCTTGCTATTGCCTCCTGCCTAGCTGGTATCATCATATTCTCTTTCATATGCCATCACAGTTGTTTTTGATATTTTCATCCACTAGCCAGAGGATATTTATCTGCAGGAGTGCAGTGACTGGAGAGCCTCTTTCAAATGTTAACAATTGCTGAGCAACAACATGAGGAGCTTGCTAATTAATGTGTCCAACACAGTTATGGAGGTATGCTGGAGCAACAGAAACTATTACTGTGAATCATTATATTGTTGATCTACATCTGAACATGCACTGACACTCACACCTTTTTTTAAGCTGTAAAATTAGCTCGATTCCACAGTAAATAAAAGCAAAGGAGGGGGAAGCACAGATCACCTTATATGAAAACATGTTCTTAACTTTATTACTGTGTTTAATTTGTTTCTGTACACAATTTTATGCACCATCAGGAACATAAAATCGATAGAGAAACTACACAAAGTTGGTTTGAATTATTTATTGTTCAAATTGATTGATTGATTGATTGATTGATTGATTGTTAAGAATAAATAATCATCCTAAAATCAACTATATGTACATATATGTGCCATATGACTTTAGAAATACCACATGCCGAGAAAGTGAAACAGGAAGAACATTTGTCTATTTCAGTTTGAATACACTTAACCGCTACACAGTGGGCTCATTGGTTGTCCCTAATGTGGCGTTTCATGAAGACATATGGGCCTAAAGAGCACTTGATGTGGCTGCCACTGCCTTGCTTGTCATCCACAATTTCGCCTGCCCTAATCCCTGCTTTAATTTACTCCACTCCACAAGGCAACCAGTGACTAACACTGTCCTCGGGGGTCCTTTCACTTATGCCAGAAGTGACAAGGAATATGCAAAGGCACAATTTCTCACCAGGTAAAGCGACAGAAGCAGGGCTGCCAGGGAGCACACCTCCCGTTTCTGAGCATCTTTTAATGTCACTCACAGGAGCACTTTGCAGTTGCAAACTATTCTTCGGAGACCTCTTTATTAACATGTTGATCCAGGGGGTCATTAAGTGAAGATTGTTTGGCACAGAGGATGTGGCTATTGATTTGCTGAGAAATAGACTTTGCTGGAAAGTTTGTGACAGTGCAGGTACTACTGAGACTACTTCTTC
>JAPTYR010000018.1:47724893-47738473 GCA_029814505.1 Siphamia roseigaster | reverse complement strand
GTGATTGGGCCCGAGATCCATGCGAGGATTTTGGCTATCCTCTCCAGGCTGTCCAGCAGTTCGAAACAAACGTGCAAGGCAGCATGGGTACTCCCAGGCTAGAAAAAACCTTCACCATGTTCGCATTTCAGTCATTTTCATAATACAGATGTCTGTTTAGTCACTGTTTATCATTTAATGAATTAAAACTGGGGATAGAACTTGATCAACTCTTCCTCCTCCTCCTCCTCCTCCTCCTCCTCGTTAGCAGCATCATTTTCATCTTTGTCAATAAAATAAATTTCCAAAGTGCTTTGTGAGTCAAAGCCCACAGAGCACTCAGAACTGATGAATGCAGCAGCGTCAACAAATTAACCAGCCTATAATGAGTTTAATGCTGCCTTCGTGTGCTATCGGGAAGATGATCTTTTCCACTTGTAAATTTGAAATTACCAGTGTGTTGTGTTCAAGTGCTTTTGTTGTCATAACGAACCTACTTATTGATTAGAGGAAAAACATATTGATCATACTTAAATGGAAAGAGTTTAGAAAAATGGCAGCGTCATTTAGTGTCACGTTAGATCCTGTTCTGATCAAATAAAATATATTTAGTATTTGTGCATGTTCCTAGTGTAATTAAATTTTTACAGGAAATCTCTTTAAAAAAGAAACAAAAAATATTGCCTTGTTAACGGTATCATGATTTATTGTATCATAATTTTAATATTGCAAATTGCATTATATCATAGACTAATCAATACACACCCCTACTTCTAGAATACAATAGAATAGAAATACTTATTGATCCCACATTTGGGAAATTGTACATAACTTATTGTTATATTATTGGTTAATGTGGTCAGTATTTTCAGTATGTTATCCAACACGAACACAGAACAGAGGCTGATTTTGCAAAGGCTTTGTCGGCTATTTATCTACAGTTTGCGCTGTAAACAAACATAAAAAAACAGAAGGACCAGCCGTATTCATGAAGGTGGTCATTTGTCTTGTGCCTTCATCAAACTGACCCATTTGTTCTGGGTGTGGGATAGAAGGACTCAGGAAGGACAGGACAGTACAGCCCATGTTTATGCCTCTGACCTGTATTTCCCACGGGGACAGTAAGCATCATAAATCTGATGTGGCCATAAAAAGGTGCCCTCACACATCTTCAACATAGTCACAAACACATTCCTTTGCATGTGAACTGGTCAAACTATGAACCCTTTGCCTGTTCATTACTGTTAACATGGAGTCAGTGTTGAGTTCTGTCGCTCACACTATACACTGTTTAATCAGTCCCATATGCCCACAGGATACAAGGTGGTAAACCTGTGTATATTAATATTAATATTAATATGTATGTGTATGTAAATATGTCTATATTAGGGGTGGACAATATGGGCAAAAAATAATATTTTGATATTTTTTAGCATTTTTATGATAATAGTTTAAAAAATGCTATTAACATTTTCGACAAACCTTGCATATATGTAATTATATGCTAGTGGCACCCCCCTTTAAATAGCAAGATAGACCTTTGTCAACCCTCAATTATATCAAAACAAAAAACAAACTGACAAAAATCACACAATCAAGGTGTTTATTAGACGTGTATGTAATATTTCGGAAAATACTTTTGATTTCATTATAAGACAGTTGAAACGGCAGGAAAAAATATTTCTGAATTCCACGGAAAATCTGGACACAAAAGTATGACATTTCAAGTGCTGTGGTTAAAATTTCATTTAACTATCGCAAAAAAAAATGCAAAAACGCAGCAAAAAGCTTATGAGTCATTTGACGGTATTGTATGCATTTCATGTATTTGGAAGTTATTAATACATTTAGATTGTTTGGAAGCAATTGATAAGTTAAGTTTCTTTCCTTGAAGTAACGTAACTCACGTTGTCCAATTTTCAAAATACAATAAACACCACTTTTGGTAAAAAAAAGGTGAGTGTTTTCTTTTGAAGCAATCTATGATCAACAGAAGAGTATTTCATTCAGTTTTTAAGGTTCTTCAACTGCTCAGGAATGAAAGAAAATGATTTAGTTGGACACTATGCGATGAACGTTACATTTTTGGTGGTGTACATTGTCCATTTTTTTAAAAACAATTGGAAAAGGAAAATTTTTTTCAAGCTTCATATAGAGGAGTAGTTCGTTGTCCAAATGCAGTCATTGAACTGAACTATGAGTGTTTAATTTTGAAACCTTGTGTCACGCTGGGGGGTGCCACTAGTATATAATGACATATATATTTTAGTTCAGTTTGGTTCACATTTTATTTACAGATCATTTCAAATACGTATACAGGATGTATTCATAATTTCCAGCAAGATATGGTTTTGTAAAAAGAGTATCTTCGGTAGCTATCCAGAGTTTATAAATAGGTGCCCAAGACATGAAGCAAAACAGTACAATTTGTAATGAAAACAATCCCTATTACTAACTAAGATGACCTAATTTCATAAATACAGACAGTATAGAATTTCAACATTGTCAACACATTAGGCACATGAGGCAAAAATACAATAACACAGGCTGAAATGAAACACATTTCAAAAGCCGTTTTTGTTTTAATTGCTTTTAAAATATGGACAGGGACTCTTTTATGGTGCTCTCAAACTCATTCCAAATATGCAGACCTTTAAGACTGGAGCATTTCAGTTTCCGGTTCTTTTCCCTTATATGATGTTTTCCTCTCGGATCATGTACATGAGTAGGTAAATAAATGGGAACAGGATGACATTGAGTTTAAATATTGCCTTATACATTACACAGGCGTTGTGGAAAGTGTTGGACTCAGTAAGTTTCAGAAGTTTGTATCTATATAAAAGAGGATCAGAGGGAACATTTAACTTCGTCCATGAGATTAAGGTTCAAGGATACTTTATTTATACCCGTGGGTAGATTTGTTTCGCAGACAGCATAATTTCATTTGACATTATGACACAACACAGATGGAACTTGTTTGGCAAGTACTTGATCAAGTGTCAAGACAAAAAGTGCTCAGTGTTCCATCATTCATCTATATAGCAGCATGAATAAGTAAGAGATTAAAAGAAATTAAATAATAAAAATACAATAAAAAGCAAATAAATAATGTCAACTCCAAATACTCAAATGACTTGTACTGAAAAATTGCACCATATAACATTACAATAGTTCCAATAGTTCTCAAAAAGAGACCGATACAAGTTGAGAAAGTGAAAGTGTCATCATTTAGAAAATAAACCAACATATTTAGCCAAACTGTAATACAATTTACTGTAATTGTATTTCATTTCCAAAAGTACATTTAGGAATGTATTGTATTGTATTGTATTGTATTGTATTGTACTTCTATACCATGCAATTGTATAGATATTTCTGCTACTAGTGGCCTCTCAGTCAAAATAATTATAAAAGATATTGGTATTGGTAGACATTGTGAAATACTCTGATTTGACTCTGGTTTTATTTAGACAACATTTAGTGGCATTTATTCAAGCTGTCATTTCTCTACAGTCACACACAATTAACATCAAACCATAAGGTTCATAAAAACTATTGATGGAAGCAAAATAAAATTGACTGGAAAAAAATGCAGATTTCTTTGAATTTCAGAATTGTTCAGCATATTTGTTATAATATGTGTCCATAAGTTAATAAAGTCTGTAACACAGACTTGTAGTTTTAGATATTTTAATGATGGGTTAAGGATATGTTGCATATTACAGCATTAACTTACAGAACACATAATGTGAAGACACACATAAAATGTCAACTGATTTGAAAGAAAAGCACCAGTCTAAGGATGATAAATGACACTCTGACAGCAATATCATCACCATTTGACCCCATAAAAGTCCATTTTAAGTCTACAGGCTTCAGTGTGGTAGTAACTGAGATAATTCTTCCTTGGCATTGATGCAGGTTAAGTAAAACCATGTCAGCATTTTTACAGATGTATATACGTTAGCATTATTCCAAACAATTCCCTACAAAGCAGCAATTTAATTTCAGCATATTTTCTGTGTCCTAACTTTCACCTTTTGACAAATCCTTTTTAGTGTAAGCTTTTTAGTAGAATAAAACAGTGCTTTGTCATAATTGCTAACATAATACCATAAATTTACAAACCAAAAAGTTCATATTTTAGCACAATAGTATTTCAAACCTGAGAAACATACATATGTATCATAAAATACAGATATTAAGGTTGCCTGTGTAGAAAGATAAAAGAAAAAGACCTTATCGACCCTACTTTAAAACACTGTCATACAAGCTAAAACTTACAGCCAGACTGCTTTGCTCCACCCTGACTCTGAGTTCAGCCAGTGAGAGGTTTTGTGCGTCATACTCATTTTGTCTCGGCCCAGAGCCGAGACAACACCATAGCACATCCTCTTTCTGGACAATAGACCTGGCCTGCCATGTTATACCCACACAGCAGGCGTCCACCACTCTGCAGAGGACAGGAAGCTCCTCCGGCTGACCCACTGCCTCCTCACATATACAGTCACAGGAAGTTCAGTCAGCCAGCCTTGTAAAATAAATTCACCTCTCATGTTGTACAACCAGCGGCACACCCTAATTCACATCAATCTGTTGGGAAAGACTGATTAGTGTACACAGGTATATTTAAATATACACAGAGCTTATCCTGTACAGTTCTACTGCACAACTTTATGCACAACTAATAATCCATTATTCCTAAAATTTACGCTCATTGTTGGATTTATTTATTTTTTTTGCCTGAAAATAAATAATTCAGTTGTCAAAATTACTTTATTCTTATTCCTGCAAAAATAACGAAAGCTAGTCAAAGTCTATGACACTTCCTAGTATGACATTTTTGGACCCTGTAAGCACCGGCGTCTATGAATGACATTCAGTAGAATCGCATCCAGGCTCAGTATAAGCCACAAAGCTGCACTAAAACACACCGTCTTCATTACGTAGTTTTAAAATAGAAAGGAACGGACTTTTAAAAAGCATCTGTTTTCTTTCTTTTTATTTCATTTAGTTTCCTGCAGGCGATGCAGACTTACTAAACGTGAATACAAAAGCAGTCTTAACACAAGTACACGACTGTACACAGCATGAAAAGACAAAGGAAGTCACAAAAATAAAACATTCACACATTCACAAAACACACAGACAAGGACTCCTGCTACACTGGAAAATTCACACCTTCAGACCAGAATGTCCAGACAGAATGGTCCATTTGGCATGCAGATGGCACTCCTGGTAAAGTATGGTGTAATTGGTGCACAACCATGGCACTGTGTGGCCTAGCAGCCAGGGGCAACACATTTTCTGGACAAAGGGCAGGAAGATTTTGGCTCAGTAGTGGGTTGTAGAAGAACCAAAGGCCATAATGCTGCAGCCATATGTTGTGTAAGGCTTATAGTGCCTGTATGTCTTTGTGCATGTAGCTGCAGGGTCACATGTCTTTGTGTGTTGTGTGTTATGGTGTGACACTGCCATTATGGATGAGTGCTGACAGCCGGTGGAATGGCCACAGACAGAGGGCTTGTACTTGTTGTGTTAACACTGGCGGGACACAATAATCTGCTACTTGTAAAGCAGGTATCGTCCTGACAAAACCATTATTGTCTCCACATGGTAATGAGGACTGGGGAGGGACTGGGAAATAGATTTAGAGGAGGCTGGTCCTGGGCCATGGCCTGCTTGAGATGGGAGGGCGAGGGTAGGGGGGGTAGAAGAGGGAGGCGGAGGAGCGGGGCATTAGGTTTGTTCTCTTGCATCACTGAGCACTGGAGAGTTGTCTTAAATTGCCACAATACAAATTAGCTCGGCAGAAGAATGGAAGCCACAGAAGGAGGGGAAAAACAGATGACAAGCCTGAAGATTTAAGTCAAACGTACAATAGCATTCTGTAATCCCCTCCACCACCCCCACCCTTTTCGCCCACATCTTCCTCTGTGCAGAAGATCAGGGTGGAATAAAAAAAAAAGAGGGAGAAAAAAGAAAACAGGGAGTGTTGTTGGTGTCCTCTAATGAAGCAAGCGAAGATGCAAGTCAATAGAGCAATTCATTAACAAATCAAAGTCCCAAGGGCCTGCCTGGCAGCATGGCTGTGTTTGTGAAAACCCTCCTTCAGAATGGATACCCATATGCCGGAGGTCAGGGTGACGCCCCACTCCACGCTGTTTACCATTCAGCATACACACACATGGCCGTTAGGGTCACCACTATCTAACATGTCCGCTGTGCACACAAACGAATTTCCATATGGTCCATGAAAATGGATACGCCGTTAGACCTCCCTTACTTCCCACGCTCCAGCCTTGAGTGTATTTGGATGCTGTGTGTTTCCCCACACTTCAGGCAGGTGGCTTAGACCATCAGGTGGGAGGTCGAAAGGACTCCCGCTGTTGCTGGTAGATGTCTAGAGATAATTTTCAGAAATCATGCAACAAAATATTCCATTTCTTCACTTTATCTCCTCAGCCCGTTGACTGTTATCACCCATCCATGGCTTGTCTTTCTCCCCGTATCACCCCCTCCCCCATGTCTGTCAGTAATGCACCTTTCAGAAGACTTTCAGAACTCTGCAGCAGTCGCGTTGATGTTGCTTAATAAGAACGTGAGGGCAGTACTGATGGACGCCAATGAGTATGAAGCCTATTGAGATAGTGGTGACCTGCTGAAGAGGATTCCAGCCTGAGGGCACTTCACATGACTCTTTCAAATCCACACAAATAAAGCTCTTTATGGCCTGAAAGTGGCCCCACAGAATGGGAGCTACAGAGCCCCCTGAAAAGCTCAACACGATTGTCATGGATATTACACGACGCGAGCAACAACGGGCTGAGGAGACAAGTGTTGATCGTGAACAAAACTCAAGCAGACTTTTCCGTGAGGCTGGCCAGGGAATGTTGACAGGCTGGTGAATGGTCTGTTTAACCCTTTGAAAGTGAATGGGGGCTCCCTGAAACAAATGCATTCTGATAGACTTTGTATGCAGTGGGACACAAAAAGTACACTAAGCTCCTGCAATAGAACCAGGCAGAAGGCGAGAGACGAAAATAAGATTGGAAAGGTGGGAATGTGTTTGCGCCAGATTCCATCAGCCCCGGCTCTTCTACTTTCTGGCTTCGACGCTTCTCTTTTGAGCTCAACAGAGAGATGATTTAAGCCTTGACTGGGCTCTAGCATCCATTTTGACTGAACCCATTTAGAGTTTTAGACAGACTGTTTGTTCACAACAGTATGCTGCTGTTTGATGGAGAATGTCAAGCCTGAAGTGAATGCTATTCCTGTGGCACTGGCAGTCGTTTGTTCAGTCACCTAAAAACTTTATTTCTTTATCACCACTCAGGAGTAAAACCGAGCTCAGAATGCATTATTATAAGCTTTTTTGTAATTTATCCATATGCGTGTGATAGTCACACACAAACCCCGCTGAAAAAATCGCTTATGGCAGAAAGGCATCTCATGCTGCATACCCACCTTACCCTGTAGCATTAAAAATGAAAAAAGTAATAATAATGCCAGTTAAAAATGGCAGTCATCTGCAGTGCAAATGCTTTACTTTGTAATTAAACTTTGGTGTAAAACAGATATTATTCCTACTGATTTAAAATTGGGCCAGATGACAGTTATGAGGCTGTTAATTGCAAAACTGCGCAGCAGTGTGAATTGTTTCCTGGGTGAATGAAATAAGACGCTGGCAGGGGCACTCTATCAACAGGATAAGTGAATGTTGGCCAGTACTGCACACTGCAGTGGCACCTGTGGGTAATACATGTGTATATTAAAGTATGTATGCTATAGATTTGCTCAGTGATTCATCCAATAATTAGGGCAAGTATTTTTAGACAAAAGTTGGACAAACAGTAAACACAAGGGGCTGTAGAGTCAGTGGACATACCCTCAGTTTTTAATGATTTATTTGTATATGACAGTATACAAATATTTAAATATGAAACATGTTGGTATGTTAGATTCCAATTGACAAGAGATTTGAATTTGGTCCATCATGCATACAAAATGTGCCGTTTATAAGTTACTGCATGTTCAAATGTGCCTACATACCCAAATTCAACATGAGTTCCTCCAGCAAACTGCTACAGCTAAGCTGTCACCTTCCAAACTCTCACACAGCCTTCTCAGAGAGCAAAAAACTTCTCCAGCAGAGCTCCTGCATGCTGACGGTAATCCTGAACTTTGGAAACTGCAAGGGGGGAAAGAGAAATGTGCTTAGTTCAGCTCCTTCTTGTCACAGGGTGTAGTTTGAGTGGGAGCAGACATGGCTGCCATTGTGGGAGCGTTCTGTGTTGCTGTGTTTGTGTCAGGAAGGCTTTCAGCAGCGAGCCTTGTGACAGTGAGGACGTGTGAGGTGCATTGAGATGTCCTTGTTTTAGGAATACTGCCACCGCCACCATGAGACCAGCCAATTATGCCTCCAGCATGCAAATGTCTTGCAGAGAGAGACGGACAGAAACAGAGAAAGAGAGAAAGAAGCAAGAGAGAGCGCAAAGACAAAGACACAATGGGGTCTGTGAAGGTTCTATGTGTGCCCCACTCAGTCTGAGTCTGTTGTTTAATTGCCATGTTTACCCAGTGACTACATCCAATGTCATTAGCACACAGTGTAGTGTCATTTGTGTTGTCAAACCACTCTACAGCACCATGGGGTCATTATTGCTTGACTGGCTTGAGCGGGGGAAAATTGACATATTTTATGTGGGAAATCCTGATACACTCCATGGAGTTGTTTTCTCTGTGCTTTCAAACAGCCATGGGGCCAATTAATTTTTGACCAGTCCATATCCCAGGGACTGCTGTTGCTTTTAATGGTCTGGTTAGCTTTGGCTCACATGTCACTGTGTATTTGATGAGACAGATAACTACAGTCCTTTAAAAACAATGTTGTGATAGATGGGGAAAAAAACAGTGCATGCATATACATTTAATTAGAAAATGTAACATGGGTGAATATAATTCACACTGAACATCCTTTATACCACATTTGTGAGCATGCACATGTAAACACATTAAAATCATAATACAGCTCATAAATGGCAGATATAAATTACAATTTATGGCAGTTTTGAGCAAAGCTAAAGGATGTTGATTTATGTGTTTCCTCATCTTTCATGTGATGTAAAAAAAAAACAGTAATCATAACCACTCCCATGTTCCACAGCAACCAAGTCTATATTATAAATAAACACAGAGGCACAGGCAGAGAAAGAATAAACACAAAACAAAGAGAGGGAGCTGAAAAAAAAAATCATCTGAATCCCTGACTGCCTGGTCAACACAGGTGGCAGATTCGCAGGAAACAGATTTAATTATGCTCCTGGTAACAATGCTTTGTCCTTACAGCGGCTGACATCGCTGTTGACAAAGGCCGCCGCTGCATTCTAATCAGGAAACAAAATGCTGTGGAGCGCCCCAAAGCCCTGGTGGTGGATCATTAGCCAACCACCTCCTAAGATCCAGGGAAAGTAGAGAGAACAGCCATGACATAGAGTACCATGCCATCAGGCAGACAGAGCTCGCTTTCCACCCAGGAGACCGAGGTCCACCAAGGGGAGAGGGGAGGAGAGAATCTGACCAGCTGATAGACAGACAGACACAGCGACAGAAGTGTTGCCCTGCCCGCCCGTCCCACCAGGGCTGAGCTTAACAAGGGGGTTGACAGGCTGCAGCTGGGTCCTGCCTAACGAAGGCGGGGACATTAGCGGGGCTCTCTACGTCTGTCTCATTAAAAGACATGAGCCCACCTTGATTTCCACACACACTGCCCACTCGCGTGACAGCTCGGCGTGCCACCAGCCAATGAGGAGAAAGGGGCACGGGGACGACGGCAGGCAGGTGACGGGAGGAGTTCTTGACATTACAGTGCGGGGAGGGACAGGGGTCAAATGTAAGGGTGACCCCTGTCTCGGGGACAGTGATGACCTCGTTAGGGGCCCCTGACAAAAGGAGGAGCGGCTGGGTGTCACCACTGTCATGGTATACACAGGTTGGCTGACATCACAGTCTCTCATAGCTGAAGCTCCCAGCACCTCCCTATGACTAGTCTGTAGCGCTGACATAGGGGCGCTCGCTAATGAGCATCAAAGGGCCTGTCCTTCAACTAGTAATGAGGACAGGTGACGACAGTATCACATAATAACAGGATCTGTAACATGAGTCTGGACAGTAGAGGCCACAGTAGTATAGAAACGAGGAGAATAATATTTAAAAGAGCTCTCACTCAGAAACCTTCCGAATTTCCATTTCACTGGATACAGATGAATGAAAAAAGTGATTTAGTATCGGAGACACGCCCCTTTTAAATAAGGCTTTCTCAGCTGTAAAACCAAATTCATTATATACTGGTAAAGATAGACTACCCACAGATCTAGCATGACTTCATAATTATGCAAAGAGCTCCCAGTGCAGCAGTATTACAGGCCCCTGGTCTCCAAACCAGCCCCAGTATATCCAGTTCCAAGAGCCTTCTGTGCAGGTCTCCAGAGCTCGGTTGAAGAGGAGGATGAATAGAGTGATGAAGTGCGGGTCACATGTCTGTTTGATCCAGTGATAACGAGGGGGCTGAAGAAATAATCTATCAGCAATAATCCCTGACTCAGGAGACACCTCGGCAACACATACGCACTCACACACACATGCACACAGAGGCATGCGTGCACATAGATGACAGATGCACACACATACACACAAACTGATCACCATATTCAGCAGGCCTTCATTATCACTATAATGTGGAGCAGGGGAGCCCGCAACCAAAATGACCAATTATTCAGCATCAAGTATATCACCCTTCATTCACTCACTGGGATTTATTACCATAAGATAGCAGGTCAGTGTAAACGGCTGAAAACCGCAGCCAGACAGGCAGACAGATAATACTGTTTATTGTTTAGAAAGGTACAGAGAGAGAACACTGCACCTTTGGGACCTCAGTGTACCTCGGTTGAAAAGCTAGCACGTAAAACACACAGGAGAGGTTATCAAGGAAAAAGATGCCATACTCTACACGCATAAATCATTTATAATGTGTACCATAACATTTCCCTCTCTTCTTTAGTCACAGTGAAGGGTAGGATCCCATTTCCTGCTTGGGCCCCTGTAAAGATAATCATGTATCCATTTACATTTCCCATAAAGGAATATGGAGATGAGGCAGGGAGTCAGCAGGGGGTTTCACACTCACACACACACACATGGACACATGCAAAAATATATATATTTATATTTAAAGAGAGAGAGAGAGAGAGAATAGAGAGAGCAAGAGGGACACAAATACGTGCACACAGCGACACAGTCACAAATGTATTTGCCTTGCTATGCTGTCACAATCAGGACATTCTGAACTATCACAGATTTAGATTAGAAGCTGTCAGTGTTTTCGTTGCAGCCACTGTTGGCAAATGAAAGGCTGAGGCGAAGCGAATGAACAAAACAACATCCTAATGATTGTTTATACAGTGGAAACATGAAGCAATTTTGGCTGATTATCGGGACAATGTCTGCCAATGACGCCATTGTTAGTGTACAGGCCAGAGGAAAAAAAAAAAAAAAAAAGACTGATTGAGAACAAAGCAGAGACAGCTGAACCCATCATCTTTTATTCATTACATAAATGACATTTTAACAAGAGAAAATTCCTCATTATTGCTTCATTATACTGTATTAGATCTCTGTCTAGCAGATTGATAGAGTGATAGTGCTTTTATGAATATCAATATGTTTAGACAGGGGGCTTGTGAAGACCTCAGCCAAGGTCAAAGCTATATGTTTTAACAACACAAACCGCGATAAGACTGTCAGGTCAACAGATATAGGAAGACTAAAGTGATGTGAGAGGAACAGCTGATTCTAAATTGTCAAGGCTTGCTTAAAAAAAAATCAGTTATTTTGTCTTAATTGATCATAATAATAGTTTTATTCTGCTTTGCTGTTCTGCATAAAAGGTATAAACACTGAAAGGGGGTGCGGGGGGTATTGTTGTTCTGCCTGTAAACCAGCAGCAGAGGTAGTCACAGAGTCAAATTGACGTCAGTGTAAAAGGAAGAAAAGGTGAGAGGTGTGACGTTTTGATGGTACGTATGTGACCCAACACTGAGGGATGTCAAAATGTAAATCTGCTGTTGCATGCATCAAAACACTGAATAGGATCTACACTAACCAAGCTTGTTTTAAACGTTTTTTTTTTCCCTTGTATTTTGCAAATTAACGATGTAACTTTAATTGTGAATATTCAACACAGACGTTTGAAAAATATATTTGTCTTTGAGAAGAAAAAATAAAAGTGCAAAATAGCTGCTGTTCTTCCTAATTATGAGTTTATTGGGTATTTTTGCTGAGTCTCCTGACAGGAAGACAACAGGAGAGAGAGAGAGAAAGAGAGAGAGAGAGAGAGAGAGAGCAGAGAATTTACAGGAGTTGTTCAGCTTGATTAAAATATAGGATTATATCTTCTTTTGATTCGCTTTTCTTTTTGCTCAACTACTTTACTGACCTTTATTCAAATGTGTTATTACATTATCTTGTAATTTCCTGACACACCTGCAATGTTTGAAACAGAATTTCCATAGGTTAGCTAAATGTTACTAGCGATTTTTCACCAAAACACTGTGCTTTCTGAATGTGGACTGATATTACAGTTATTATTATTGGTTTATATATATTTATTTCTTAGAGTGTGAAACTCAAAGTGTTCATAATTACTGTAAAGGGTTATTGAATAACAATCGCATTAGCACTTTAATATCATAAAATTAGAAGGGCAATAAGGGCTAATTTCACTTTTATTTGAACATCAGCTGCAGCTAGAAATAATTTTGCTGCTTTAGTAAATATAAGATATTATACATGTAGCACCACATCACTTATCCAGCATAACATCTTTGGAGCAACACAACTCAGCTTGTATTTCCAGTTTATGTATGTTATACCTCAGTTAAAAGTCACTAAAGCTGATGTTGTTGATGCATAGTTTTGATTTCAGGAAAAACAGCTAAATTCCCACACTAGTGCAGTGTTATGATGGCTTCATAGGTTGTACAAGCCTAAACAGGGGTCTTTATACCATATATATGATTAAAAAAGGCTTTGAGTCTCTAAGTGTTGTGCTTTTCAACTGGATGTCACTGCACTCCCTTAGTTCTCTGTATTTAACAGCCTAGCTATTTATTACAGTAGTTTTCAAAAAAATGATTTTAGGATACAGTTTTTAGTTCTCAAATGGTTCACTGCTTTGTATTTCCATTTTCCTTTTGCAGTCATGTCAATCAAAGTGAGCTGAGTTCTCTCTGACAAGTGAGAATAGTTTATTTAAATCGGTCTGGTGACTGAGAGCAGCGTACAGTAAATGTCTGAATACAGAATGAGGTATTTATGAAAAATGTGGCTACGTTGTCCTCCATTCTGAAGAAGCAATACCCTCACCCGAGAAAGAAAGTGGAAATGTTGACCTTTATGCTCTGGAGTATACGAACACTTCCACCAGTAATGCACGTACATCCATGTGCACCTGCACACACATGCAACTGAGAAACACAGACCCAACACTACACATAGTTTTTCTCCTGCCTCATATATATATATATATATATATATATATA
>JAPTYR010000018.1:47705792-47716952 GCA_029814505.1 Siphamia roseigaster | reverse complement strand
ACCCGGCCGGGCCCCCCCCCCCCCCGGATTAAAGTTGAGGATGTTGCGTTTGTGCCATTATGAGTAAAGACAACACAAATTGACAGCTTTGGTCAAGTATAAAGTCAAAGAAAAAGAAAAGAAAAAAACACACTAGCCATCACTTGCATCACTGTATTTTTCATTCTGCCTTTAACTTGTGAGAAACATGGGGTTTCCAGTCATAGATATCTAGTGAACACAGAACGAGATGTGAATGTGGTGTGTGTGCGTGCGTGTGGAAAGAGCTAACACACACACACAGCTTCATTTTTACATGCAGTCTAGCCTAATTAAGAAATATGGAAAAGGTTCAAGAGCTTTGAAGAGTAGTCTATTGACCTTCTCAGTGCCGTACAAGAGATATAGATGGAGAGTGAGGCGGTCCAGCGACGGGGACGGTGACCAACTCTGTCAAGGGAAGGAGGGACATTTATAACAAGCACAATCAAGTGGCTCCAAGAGCAGACGGCGAAAAGATCTTCATAATAATTGGTTCCATTAAAGCCCTTTTAAAGTGCAACTCTCTCTCAGATAAGCCAAGGCACTGTCCGTTTGCTCATCTCCTTGTCATGGTAATTTAGCCAGGCTAAATGATGCTTGCAGCGCCTCACAGGCCTCTATTCTTGGACCAGACAAAGGAAATATCATCTCACCCATAGGTTTGTGTAATCTGGAATTAGCTACCATTTACAGTGACACTAGTGGAGTGGTTTGCATGGCTGAGGGCTATTGCTGCTGTAAAAGGAGATTTAAGAGGTGGAGAGCGGAAACAGATAGAGAGATGGCTGAACTTGATGAATGCTTTGTGCGAATGTAAGTATTATGCCCTTGATATTTAGGGCAAACAAAACAAAACAAAAAAAGTTGAAAAACGTGATTTTATGAGTTAGAATATTGTAATTCAACTCAAATAACTATATTTAGGTAGTTTTTACTCCGAGCATCGATCTCTATCATCATTATCTTGTAATAACAGAGCAGCAAAAGTAATAATACTCCAGTGGTGAATATTATATTTATGATTAGTGATGATGATCCTGATGAAAAGAAGCTTGTAAAGCAAAACAAGGGATAAGAATTACACATATGAATAGGTGTAAGGAAAGGTATATTACTAGAACGGATGTTTAATTGTGACTTTACCAGCAGCTATAATTACGGTGTTGTGGTCTGTACATATATGTATATTGTTTTTGGGCATCTTCATTTGCACTGTTGGCCATAAAATTGGAATAAAATATTTTTTTTACCACTTATTCTTGACAGATAAGGTATAACTGGGAATCAGTATGTAATCATTGCACCAGGTCAAAGGTGAATGTGTAAATAAGAATAAAAAGAGGAATGTGTATGAAAACAAAGTTAGTCCAACGTCATGGGCAACAGTGTACGTACCTTGGTATAATCATATAATGTTTTATTTTCCTAGGATATGCAATTCAGGAAAATGCTCAGTTTTTCATACATAGTCTTGTGGAAAAGTCATAGGCCACCATTAGCTTTATTTTTTCAAGATTGAAATGATGATAAATGTTTATTTCTCGTTTACTTTTGTTCAGATACAAGAAGAAAATACAGGATATGTGCACAGCTACTCATTTTCATATTCCACTGCACTATTTATGCATTAATTATTCATTATTTATTATTAGGTTTTATTGTTATTATAAGGTTTTCCTGCTACTGTTTTAATATAGGACTAATTTTATACTGTACATTGCTGGTCCTGACAATGGATTTCGTTTCATGTATATACTGTACATGTTATGACAATAAATTGAACCTCAAACCCTTAAAAGACACAAGTACACTAAACTAAATGGGTTCTAGTGTTTAAATTTGCTATTTAGTGTAACCTCTATCCCCATGAGAAGAAGTAGCACAAATAGTTTAAAACATCTGACATGTGTTGAATGAAACCAGGTATAAAACATCAGAAAATTAGTGCAATATCATATTATCTGAATGTTAAGTGTTCAAGGCATAGTAAGTGCAAAGGGAGGTAACAAAATATGACCTCTTTGGTTTATAGAATATGTTTTTTCCCCTCTGATGTATGTTCTTCCACCCATAAGCCATCTCATTGTTCAACAAATCATAATCACATATTTATTTCTGTTTTTACACTATACACTTTCTGTAAATAATACCGTAATTACAGTATTTTACTTACTTTACACTTTACAGCTATCTGTTTACACTTTAATATGCCATTGTACCTTACTCACTTTGTCTGTTTGTTGTATTTAGTATGTATGCAAAAGCTGCTTTTTTTTACAAAACAATTTCTCAATCATGTAATAAAGTACTTCTATTATTCTATTCTATTATATTCTATATGTTTATATGTAGACAGACATGCATATGTGTGGTCATTATAACCTTACACTAATGTCATATTTTTGTATATGTTGGCCTTTAGGACTGTTGCAAGCTGTTGTTTTGCCCAAAGGTTTGGCCGTATTATTGTTATTTCCACACATAAATATAACTGCAAGCATATTGTAATTTATGATTTATCAAACTATAATTAACTGAAGGAAACGGTTCACTTTTTTTTCGGAGTTTCTATCACTCATTGTAATTGTGTCGATAGAGTAAAGCCAATTCTTCATATAAATGATGTTTCCCTTTAAATCCAAAGTTAAACCCTGTAGAGGAACATGTCAAAATAATGTGAATTTAGTCCAAATAAAACAGAAACACAAAAGGTACTGCATCTGCTTTGACTGCTTTGTTTTTGACACTCCAGCTGTTCATCCAGAAAAGTAACTGTGTTGATTTGTAAACGTGTTTAACCACGAAAATGACATGAAAAGGAATATGTCAAAGCATCAAAGTATTCCAAATACATACCGGTGTCTAAAAGTAATTTCCTAACAACACACACAAAAAAGTCTGACATGTTTTGAAGGGACATTTTTCCCCCATATAGACAACTGAGAGCTGTTTTAACAGACAAAAACAGACATATTTTGACTGTAACTTCATACAAAAGCAAGAACTGATCACAACGACAACAAGCAAGTGGCCGTGTAAACATTTCAACACAAAAGGAATAAGGCAAAATCACCACGGGTTTACGATGACGGGTGATCGATGCTTTGAAATACACCAGTGGGTATTGTCATATGCCAGAGAGCTCTGAGATTTGCAAAACTAACTACTCTCTGCCTCTGTGATATCTCTTTTGCTAACAGACTCATTTGGATAAATAAATGTGAATAAATACTGGCCCTAATAATGTGTGTTGGGTTTTTTTTTTTTCCTTTTACTGTCTCATGTTGCCAACAGTCATTATGAAAAATTGTGCTCTCTCCGCGCTAAAAACTAGGAAATAGGCCTCTTTTAAATGTTGCACATTTAATATTTATCAGCTTTCTATTAGAATATATGCACACTCAAATCGTCAGCCTATGTGATCTATCGCTCTGCTAAATTATGGTGCCACACAGCGCAGAGGGGAAAAATTCATTACTGCTCAGGGCAATTTCCTCCCAAAACAAAAACATTTCATTCCAACGGAAAAGCCAAATTAATACTGGCTGTGCATGAACCCGATTTTATTTGCCAAAGAACTGCCACTTTCTCACTCACTTCATCCGCTGGATGAAGGATGCGAGTTGAGAGCTGAGTAAAATGAGTTTCATACATGCACACACATCCAGTTTCCACTCACACAGAAACACAAATTTCCCTTTTTTTTCTCCCTCTCTCTCTCTTTGTCTTGCCTCTCTCTCTCACACACACACACGCACACACTGACACAGAACGTACATATACATATACAATACATACACGTGCAGGCATTTCATCCTACCTCTCCGAAAGGCTTTTGTTTTCCACCCTGCCTTACATTTCTGACATCAAAGAAGCCTCTAGTCTCATGGTTGACTTTGGATGAGCCTGTTTGACGTCACCGCATTGTTGTGTCAAGTTCTACATCAATGGTGTGTTTATCTTGTTTGATAAGTCCCTGCAAGACTCTTGGAAAAACTGCGAGGGGACAGTAATGTATAACTAAAGAAAGCTACAATAAATCCCTGAGTGAAAACAAAGAGGTAACAAGTGGCATAAACACTTAACATATACGTTACACAATAAAGTGAATGACTGCCTCCACATCTAAGGCACAACTTTCAGCTTTGTTCTGTGATTTACTTTTTATTTCACTTATACCTTTAACTTAACTTTGCATCATTTGAATCATAGCTGTTATGGTCGTAACAGTTGTCAGTGGCTTCCCCTCTGGATTGTGTGCGTGCGAGCGTGCGTGTGTGTGTGACTTTACACGTAGGTGCGTAATTCACTTGCTTCGTTAATCTAAATGACTGTTTCACTGGCTGCATTGCCTCTGCATATAATGTCACTGGATTCCTTACCCATATAATGTCACCTGATTTATTCTGTTTCCTCATAATCAAGTATTTGTTTATGGTTTCAACATAAAAACGATCAGGATTATAATGCGTGATGGATAGCGTCACATGCAGCTATTTATTTGGTCATAAAGACTTGGTGGAAAGTCATCTAAAACAGCAGTATGGTGCGGATGCCAGGAAGGTCAGGGGCATGAAAGGGAGGGGTGGAGGCATACAAGGAGAGATGACAGCTGATTTGTTTGGAAGCTTTGAATAGCAGATGAACCTGTGAAGCCGAGAGTCCTGTTAAAATTTTAATAAACATGATGAAGGCCTATTCACTGGAAGTGAAATATGCACATTGTTCCCAGTGCTGCCTGGTGTCGAATGGAGCAATCATGTTTGACAATGTGCAGGCAAACCTTATACAATCGGAGTTTAGTCTTATTCTGATAGATATTAAATACAGGCTCTATTCTCCATGTGTCAAGTAAATTTACTAAGCTGAGGAACGTTATGGCCTCCGATTGACTTACATTTCTCACTTCCATAAATATGATTCAATAATGCATCTTAATGCAAAACACTGAAAAGGCAGAGAGAGAGAGATGGAGAGAGAGAGAGAGAGAGCATTTCGATGTCTGCGTGCTAGAGTCAGCATAAATCTGTCAGCCACATTTATTAATACTTACGACAATTTTATTTCAAAGATATTCACTAAATCTGTGAATGTCTTCTACAAGGTTATTATTTCCAAATTGGACCGGACTGTTGGAAACATAATAGCAATAACACAACTTAGAATTTGCTGTTTTTCTCTAATTTTCTATTGATGCGTGCTTGTCTTTTGCAAAGTGACAATCCTCATTTATTGATCTGTTCTTCCCCAACCTCATACGAATGAACGCTGAAGGATTCTATTTTTATTTACTGTGTTCATGGACATAAAGGCTTCGTCACTTATAGCTACGAAAACAGCTCAATCAGTCATGAACAGCAGAGTCTGTGACTGACAAAGAGGAGAAAGCATTAAAAGAAAGAAAGACAAAGATTTGTTGAGTGGCATAATGATTTATTTTCTTAGCTGGAAAAAGAAATAAATATTGAAATATATTTTTTTAGGGAACAAACAACTGTCTTGGAATTCTTAATAGTGATTCGCGCTGGAATGTCGCTAAAACAAATTATCTCTGTTCTAAACTTCAATAGAATAATCAATTACTTTGATTACAAATATAAATATTTAATATTTGTCTGTACCTGATGCAAAAACAAAACATAAAATGCAAAATATATACTGCTGATGTAAAAATCTAAACCAAAAATTGCATTAGCTCTGAAATTTCCCCTCAAGAATCAGTGAGGCAGACGGTATATGCATTTGTATATTTCCATATATTAAATCCTCCACTACTACCCAGACACATATGTTAACACACACATACACATGCATCTGCAGACAGATTCACAGACATACTGTATGTGTGGATGTATATACACAACCACTTTCAGACAGACCTAAACACAGAAAACTGTACCCCCACTCCATATGCCCCAGACATAATATTCCAAATAGCCTTCAAAATGCAATGTTTGGGTCAAGCCGACTTGCACTTCTAAGTAATTTATAATATGCTTTACTCCAAGGTATTGCACAATCTCATTATCATTAGATTTTTGCATATTTAACAACAGTTTTTAATTAGAAGGTATTTTATTATTCATGCACATAATTTGAGGCGAGCTCAAGCTGCATGCTTTTCACGATGAAGATGGAAAGAGATGAGGTGGGGAAAAAACAAACATGCAGACATTTTTCTCTGAAATGGAAAATTTTGGTTTGTAGTCTTTAACTGGCAAGTAATTCCACACACTACTCTGGTAATGGCTCTTTTAATTTAGCTAATAGCTATCATGTTGTGTACCTTTATGCATTTGCTAAATTCTTAGCTCTGGGAGTTGTCTCCCGGTGCTGGAGCTGTAAGTAGTTTGGTATGCTTTGGCTCTCAATGTAGTAGCATTTGCTGCGGCTATGCTCCTTGATGTATTATTAAAATTGGAAATGGACTCCAGGGACAGCATCTAGTTATGTGCTTTCATTTGCCGAATAAACCAAGCGTTGTTTTCATCTTTGCTCATGATTGTTAATGGCGCCGCTGATGAGAGGGGTGTGTGTGTTTTCTCCCACTCCCTTTATCAGCACAGGCTTGTTATTATGCAGGCCAAATAGCCAAGCTGCTGATTTTGTTTTAGGGTTTCAATTAGTCATTTGACTAAGCACATCTGTTACTGGCAGAGACCCAGAGTATGGACGAGTCTCTGTCACCTGCTCGGGAGCCAATGGAGTACAGAAGCAGCAGGGATATCAAGGCCCCTTGGTGGCTACAACCACTTCAGAGATCCTCAGGGGTGTGTCCTGGGTCCCCTCACATTTTACAGCCAAGTCTACTGAGGAAAGACGCTTCCAGAAACACACACTGTCTGTTTCTCCCCTGATTCTTCTGCTCTGTTAAAGCCAAAGCCTGTAGAGACTGGTGTTTAAACTGTTTCTAGCGCTCGATGCCTGCTTTCCAAAAGTAACTAATAAAACCATTGGTGGAAAGATGGTTTGAGGTTTCGAAACCACATGCCAACGTCAACCTGCTGATGATTGGTTTTGTAGCACCTTCTATATATTTTGTGTTTGCTTTTGATTGTCTCTTAATGATTTATGTATAGCAGTCTGCTTATTTGTTCTCTCCCCGGGAGTACTTGAATTGATGAATATAAGATGTGCCTTTCTTTGAAGGGCTGTGAGTGCAGAACTGTTTAAATGTGGACCAATGTAAATAAACAGCCTACTTCCTGAGCTGAAAGTCAAGGAGATGTGCTATTTAACTCTATTCCTCTGCATACACAAACGGATGTGCACGCACTGGAATATTATATACATTTATGCATGTCCTTCGCTCTGCCACAATAAATATGACTCACTTCTCCAAATAGTGCTCTAATGGTGAGATAAAATATCAGTTTGGAAAATGTAATTAAAAAGCAATATAATGTGTACTGTATGCTGTGTATTGACAGTAGATAAAATGTCTCATGGTTAAACCTGAGGATTATTATCTTGTACAGTGCATTTAGTATTTGCACGATGGTAATTAGAAGCAACAGAATAAAAGGCCTATTTATATATCCAGAGTGTAATGGGCCTTTGTGAAACAACAGCAGGGTGAGATTTACTCTGCTGCGTGGAACAAAAGCACTATGTCACTTCAGAAGTCAGCAAAGCTCGGTTTCATTATGGTCAGCGATTTCCTGAAAGACTGCGGCTGTCCAATACCTCAATCACATTAAGTCCCAGCCCGTTTTGGGAAGCCAGACAGTAGTCAAGCCCCAATAGAGCTGCAGCCAATCTTTGATTGTCAGAGTTCAGGGAGGGTTCAGTCAGTAGCACAGTCTTCTCTGGCTGATCCAAGAGGGACTCCCATGGGGCTTTAATAAAACATTTTGCTCATTGTGGAAAGTAATGACCAACAATGTAAACTTGTGACTCGACAACAGATGTTGGCATGCTTAGTGGAAACAAGGTGCTGTAAAATTAATTTCATTTGAATTATTTACTGCATGCATTACGTGCTTGAGGAAGTAGATTGTGGGGGGGGTGGATTGGTTGGCAACAACAACAGAAACGTATTCAATTAAAGGTGAAATACTGGGATAGTGGGTGGGGGGAAATGGAAAAGAGCAGGATCACATGTGTTCTCACTCGAAAAATCAAATAGGAATCATAGCAGCTCTGACATAGCCCCTGTGATTTATATTTAATAGGGTTTATTATTTCATATTGTCACTTCAAAGGTTGTGGCAGGATAACTTGCTGGAGATGTTTTCCAAATTAAATTAAGCCAAATTAATATCTCGAGAACAAGTATGGGGGCACTGTTGTTTCTTTTAAGAGACCAGAGCAACAGAGCATTGGTGTGTTAGAGAGAAAAAGTTTTGTCAAATGAAATCACGCCATAATGAGTCCAAATAGAAGTGTGTCATATCAACTCAAGCCTCATCAAACACACATCAGCATGCATGAATACACAAAGACAGAAAGCAAGAATAAACATGAGCAAGACAGCACGTCTTCATTAATTGTTTGATCTGAAAAGCTCATACAGAGTTAAAACAGCAGATAAATAATGACTGACTGTCTCCTAAAAATTATATTTATATTTTTTACAAATCATATCCACTGTGACTTTGGCCTAAAAACATGAAAAGGAAAAAACTTAGAGACTATAGGAGTTGATAAAAGTCCACACGTTATTTATTCTAGTAGAACTACAGATACTTGTGTAAAAAAAAAAAAAGTGGGGGAAAGACTGATTCAGCTTATTTTCTCAAAGACCAAATATAGGACATTTTTCTTTAAGAAGACAATATACTGTATATAGACTCATACAATAATAATCCTTCTCAATCATCACTTCAGACCCTCTATCAGTGTGTGCTGGTGTATTCACCTTCAGAGACCCTGCCGTCTGTCTGTATTTACTATTTG
Source organism: Siphamia roseigaster (assembly GCA_029814505.1). NCBI lineage: Eukaryota > Metazoa > Chordata > Actinopteri > Kurtiformes > Apogonidae > Siphamia > Siphamia roseigaster. Next base: position 47,708,033 of record JAPTYR010000018.1, on the reverse strand, counting down.
CCTCTTGTTTTGCAGTGTCTTGTTCTGCAGAATCATGCACCATGCACAAATAAAATTCTATGAAAAAAAAAAAAGAAAAAGCTCAAAATAATGAATGTGAACTCAAACAAGCAAATCAGCTCAGTACAATTGCTGTGTGTGCAAGTCCTGACTTGTACATTATATTCTAGACTTTTCTGTGTTAATGTTACATCTGTTTGGGTGTAAATTGGTCTTGATTGTAGGGTGGCATGTATTAATGCAAACAAACAAAAATACTATTAAATATATTCAAAATAAATGAAAGAACCTATTTTTTTTTTAAATCCCGGAACAGAATTTCAGGGATATTCTGTCCGCAGATATCCTTCATGTAATACCTTGAATAATATTTGGTTTAGAAATTCCATGTTTTCTATATAACTGAATATCATGGAGGTGAAGAACTGATTTGAATTTGGATTATTTTGATCATTTATAGATTGCCCACAAGGGTCTGCTCAAAAATTTAAAACCACTAAAGACTCTTTTGTTCCTATCACTGGAACTATTTGTCTGATTGACTTCAAATCAAGTGTGAATTAAAGGTCATGACCTGGGGATGCATCAGGTCATGACATCATTAGATTCAGGAATATACTCCTAGCTGTCTCTTCTGACGGTTTAAGCCTAGTTTGAATATATAAAATGCCAAAAAGACTTGGAATTGAAATGTAGATGTGCAATTACTCAAAATACAAACCAAACTATAAATGTTTAGCACAAAATCATTGCAAAAGGAACACGACATATCTCATGTATCTCATATCTCAAGCTTCATTTATCAAGAACATTCGAGAATAAAGTAATGAGAAAATGTCCTTAACAGTAAGATAACGACGAAATATGTTATCTCTGTGACGAAAAGAAATCACAGGTAACTTTTATAACTTCTGTCTATTTCTACTTGGCCAAATGAAATTGTGCCAAATAGACGACCCTATCAGCAGGCAACCATCCATGTGACGCCATCAGAGTGGAGAGAGATGCTTCACCTGGATTTCCCTCATCACCCTAACCCCTCAGGCAGGGGCTAAAACAGCACGTAGCTACTGTTAGTACTCGGCGTTGTGGAAAAATAACAGCGGGTGCCCTTGATATAAATATATTTCCTCCTGCAGTTGGCCCCTCAAGTTATTCATCTGTGTGTTTATTTTCTTTCTGGAGTCCCAGTCTTTGCTGTGCAAAGGTTGCCTTTGTTTGTGATGGTCCTGCAGAACAGCTCAGCTGAGTGTGAAGTGCTGGGATACAGGAAGAAGGGCTGCTCTCTAACCCAGGCCTTGTGATAAATGGAGATACTTAACAATAGTATATCCTGCGACCTGGACCTGGAGCTGCTGACAGCGCCGTGTCCACATACAGTGTGTCTCCAACCCTCACCTCAGCTTCCCAAACGGCACCATGGTAGAACACTTACAATAGGTAGGTCAGTGTTTTACAAATAATGTGACTGCAGATTGTGGTATAAAGAACTGATAATTGCTCAGACTGAACTAAGATGGATGGTAAAACATGCATGTTTGGTATTGAAGAATACCTATAGATTTTTTTAAATGTAGAATTTTTAAAATTCACAGGAGTAATTATAATTTCTACAACTAAACAGTATACACATTGACGTGAAATTTTGTTGTTTTTGCATAAATTAAACAGCATACGGTCACAGAAAAAATTATTAGACCATCAAAAGTCTTCAAAACAGTAGCGATATAATCAAGTACTAACTCCTGTGTGTATCATGTGACTAAAACAGACAGAAAAGAAAACATGGAAGGCTTAAAAGCACTGTTTTTGTCAGTACAATGCCATAGGTATTGATGGAAGAACTGAAGTGATGATGGCTATTATCAAGAAAAATGGAAAATGGATAGACACCTCTGAATTAAACCAGTATGAGCTATTTTTGTTGTCTTCATATTTTACCAAACACATGTACCTTTAGTTGTACCAGGCATTAAAGGAGGATTCCGGCCATTTTACAAATATATCCCATCTGTTTGAGGCCAAAGAAAGTTGGCCAAAGAGAAATTGTGAGAAAATTTCATGCGGGCTGAACTAAGTTTGACTCTTGCGGCATTTCTATCAAAGCAAGTGATAACGAGTAAGCTTTTAACCTTCTGTCAAGCTCTTAACGTCTATCAAAATACTTTTGAGTGGATTACCCGTGGTGTGTGGGCCCATAGCATATAACCCAGTGCATAATGATAGCATTAGCTAGCACAG
>JAPTYR010000018.1:47655900-47668856 GCA_029814505.1 Siphamia roseigaster | reverse complement strand
AAACAGGAGATCCTGGGTTCAAATCCCACATGCAAACAGTTGGCGGAGGTCTGCGCTCTCCGAGTGCTTTTCTAGTTGTTATTATTATTATTTCCTGGAAGAATTAAATCACCCCAGTAATATGCACAAATATTAAACACGTTTTTATTTGATGTCAACAAGATCTGATGCTATATCACAAAATGTTTCTGTGTTAAAGCTCTTATTGTTTATCAGACACTACAGAATAGGAACCTACTCAAATGTTCGTATTCTTTTAGTTCATAACTAAACGAATAAAAGAAGAACATAAGATTATTTTTGTACAATTCCAGCAAAGGAACTAATATCTGCCTCTCTCAGACAGTAAAAAGGGATTTTAGGATGCTTCAAATAACCATTATTTCATAAAAACAGTGTTAAATAATAATTTTTTAAAAAATAAAATTGAACCATAGCCATACCTGCATTTCAATAAATACCTAAAAATATCAATACAGTACTTTTCAATATCGATACAGTGTCATAAATAAAATACTGTGATATTTGCCAATATTTTACCGATATAAGTGTGAGAGTGGTGTGTATATAGTGTTTATAAGTGATTCACATATGCACAGCTTCTTCCATAATGCTAACATAAGCAGTAGTTTCTTAGCTGCTAGTATCAGAGACAAGTTGGCTGAGCTGCAGCCATTTAGTGGGTGTGTGAAATCAGGGGTGACAACAATAACTGCCTATGCCAGCCTGATATTGGTAGGAGACGGGATCATCTGGCATGCAGCTCCTGAGACTGTCAGTCACTCAGCGCCATGTCCACTACCACACTACAGCTGCCAGTTAACATAGCATACACACTCCGACTACACCCTGCTGAAGTATCCAATGAGTCACTAGCATCCGCAAATATGTCGCACGACCATTTTAGAGGAAGTATGTGGTCACTTAACCGAGCTTAATGCTGGACCAAGATGCAAGATTTAATATTAGGCAGTAAATGATTATGCAAGAACAGAAAAGGCTCAGATCTATCTATCTATATTATAAGCACAGTTTAGATTTGCATTGCACACTATTTCACTAGAAAAGGTTCATGTTAAAACTGGAAATACAAAACAGAAAGAAAGGATAATGCGATCTAAAGTCGTGAGAAATTTTACTAGCACACCCTTGTTTTATTAAACTTCTTGTTCATTTTAATGTCTGGTACAACTGAAGGTGCATTTGTTTGGACAAATATAATGATATCAACAAAAATAGCGCATAAGAGTTTAACTTCAAAGCCGATATCTATCCATTTTCCATGTTTTCTTGATAATAACTAAAATCATTTCAGTTCTTACATCAATATCTATGGCATTGTACTGACAGAAACAATGCTTTTAGGCATTCCACGCTTACATTTCTCTCCATTTTTGTCATATATTACACACAGGAGTTAGTACCAGATTGCATAACCATTGTTTTTGATGACTTTTGATGGTCTAATAATTTTTTCTGCGACTATATGTAAAATTGTGGAAATCTGACCCAAGAAAATCCCCAGTTTGCCTCACTTGTGTCATTGTGTGTATCTGTGTTTACTTGTTTTTAAGTGAACTTTTGGTTGTATCTGTTCTCGCTGTGACTCCAGAGTTCTTTGATCTGACATCGATGCCATTTAATGAAGATAACTGAAGTTGCAGGGAGTATACTTGTATTTGCCCGCAGCGCAATGTTTGACAGCAGTTTGAGAAGACGCCAAGTATTATTTTATTTGGAGTATACGCATAGCCTAAGTGTCTTGCTCAGCAAAACCTTTTTAAGAGAGACAGGGAGAAATAAATCTAATTTATCTCTCTCAAAAAATAGACTCATCCTCCCGAGATACGACATGGATTTTGGATCATTTGTTTTGAAAGCAATGTAAAACTGAAATGCATAAGCAACGAAGACTATGTGAATAATGACTGAGTATTGGATAGGGTTTCACTGTGACTAACACCTGCTATCCAAGGAGATCAAAGTAGGGAAAAAAAAAATAAATCAGTATTTATTAACGCGTATTACACAAGGGCACTGACAAATTGTCAAGCAGTCCGAGCAGTACGCCACACTGATGATACACATTGTATCTGTACTTACACACATAAATTATACATTATGGCTGACTATTCTTACTCTAGTTTGTCAAACCACATGCACAGCAGGAGTGTGTAGTTCTTTTTTTTGACATATGGACAGTATGTGTGGTGATGTTTATAGCCACCAATACCAGTTCTGAATTTACTGTTTTGGAGGAAGATGGAGAGGAGGGGGCAGAGGCAGATTGTGCTTTGTTTCACTGTTGTAGGCAAGTTGTTGGCACGACCAGCTGTTCTGCCTCGCTGGCAAGTGTATGGACCCAAGCCCACAGTAGGTATGAGGTGTTTGAAAGAGCCCCTTTGATCTTAACAAAGCAAACCAGTAAAACGGCAATGGGAATAATCAGATATTATGGGCCTTTTATCCATGCCCTGTGTGGGTTCATTATGGATACTGGATTTTGGCTTTAGGCTAACAACCAAGGATGCACAGTAGGACGCTGAGGACAACTTCACTGAATGCAAAGCCTCCACCCCTCCAATGAGATTTATCATAAAAAATAATTTCCCTAAACCAAACTGCAGCCGATCCTTCATTGAGATTTGGCATTGATTAGACAAACTGCACACCTCCTTCTCCCTCACTGATGCTGCCTGTATTAAGAAAAGACCTCTCCACTAATTACACCCTCCCAGTCTAATAGAGGCACCCTGTTAAACAAACAATTGATCCCCACTTAACACATGTACCCACGTTAGTAAAACACAATTTGCCAATTTGCCAAAGGCAACACAGACAGGAGAGGGAGAAAACAGAGTGAGGGAAGAGAGAAAGAGGAAGTGAAGGAGGGAGCCACATGGGGCTCCTGCTATCAGAGCAGGAGGGTGGGGGTGGAATGAAGAGACAGAGGGTACGGGTTCGGAAACAGACAGACAGATAGACGGAGAGAGACAGAAACAGAGAGAGATGATCCGCAGCTTTGGTTGCTGGCTGGAGCTCAAATATGTTCAGTCTTGAAGTTGAAAACCGAACTGCCTTCCATAACAGTCCGGTTTGAGATGTTTTACTCTGCCACAGCTTTGTTCATATTTGAAATTAGCCCAGAGTTTGCATGTCAACACAAATAACTCACGATGCCTGCGTAGATACGTTATTGTGGAATCTGATTGCCCAAGTTGCCTTTATAATGGCCAGGATGATGATGATGATGATGATGATGATGATGATGATGTGTATGATGAGCACACACAGCATTCTGACTAGACAGATGGCAGGACTTTATTAGAAAGTCTGTATTGCATTCAACTTCTACAAAGTTTTCAAATTAATTGCATAGATAACATCAAAAATACCCTGTTTTAGACATGATGTTTTTTTGTGTTTTTTTAATTTCTTTTCCTGGTTGTCATTATTTCCAGATGCATGCACGTAGTGCTTGTAAACAACATCTGAATACAATAGGTCTGAAGAAATAATTTATGGTCGTGCTCTGGGTCTCCCTGTCAGTATGTGCACATTGGGCTCGAGGGCAATGAAGGGTCTAAGTGAAGCTAACAGATTGCCTCGTTTGCCTTTTTGAACTGCCCTGCACGTTTTGAGAACAGGAGGGGAACAACAAAAGGTGTTAATGGCTTTATGGAGGCCCCATGCTGACAGATAGGCCATTATCTTTCTGATTCACTGCAGAATGGATAATAGCTGTGATCAGTTGCCCTCTTTAGCTCAAAGGGCTGAACATTGGGCTAACATATTACTTTAGCCATGGCTCATCTTACAGTATATGAGGTCAGTATATAAACATAAGTGGTCATGCTTTAACAACAAAAAAGCAGGCAAGGTGTCAGAATGCAGAAGAAAATGTTGCCAAGAATATGCCATAAAAAGGTTCTTTGTCATTTAATTCATACAGGATTTTTTCATAACGCCGTGGGGTGTGCATGCATGTATGTTTTTAGATTTAAGCAGTAAACACATTGGTTAGAATTAGTATTAAAATAGTAACTCAGCTTGATTAACCCATAGACTCAAAAAGCCACCAGTGACACAAAACATCTACAGATATAAACCATTTAATACCCATTGAACCACTAATACTATCAATCCATCTACCAACCTAATTTTGATGGTCATCAGATACGACCCATTTGGACATTCAGAGGCTCTGTAGTGAACGTGGAAACACCGTCATCTTCTATAACATTGATTTGCCAGTAAAAGCCATGGAGTTGGATCAATGACAGTGGATGGACACACTTAGATTTACATTGTTATTAATATCTTTGCTAAAAAAAAAAAAAAGTCAATATTTTTCTCAATTTTTCTGTTTTGATATAATTATCTTTGAATTTATTATTCACTTTTCAGAAGTATCTGTACGATTTATGAAATAAATTTAGGAAAATATATGATTTGCACAGAAAAAATGGTTAGTACAGAGGATAATGTTATTTTGAAAAATGATGATGATGATGATGATGATGATGATGATGAATCAGTAAAGAAATATTGAAATAGAGAAAAATTAGTTTAGAACAACTGCCACATAAGTAGCATTGGATGGTTATGGGTTAAATATTAAATAAATGCACATTGAACAATTCTTTTTTAGTATATTAGACTTTTCCTGTATTAGACCAAGTCCTGGTTTCATTCTCTAATCATAACAAAATACCTTCAGTTCCCAAACTCACCCTCAAAAAAGCTATAGTTTCTGAGACACACAGTTGTCATTATAACAATGTTGTAATTCTTCAACACATCAATAGAACCATGAGTGGTGAAACATTGTTAGAGTTATATATAGTTTAAATATCTAGGGATTGTTGCTGTGATATTTTTACTTCAGAAATATTTATATGATGCATATTTGTGGTTACAGAAAGTTACAATACCTACGTTTTTTTGCCGATGAATCCATTTTGTGATATACATATACAACACAAACATAAAACCCTTTTAGCTGAGTAATATATCTAATATGTCTGTGTAGAGGATGTGTGCTTATACCACGTAAATACATCCAGTGTTGTTTTTATGTCTTTTAAATTGTTTTACTGCAATGTAAACTTTTGCATGTATGTGTGATTTGTTAGTGTTTTCATTCTCTCCTTTGTCATGTGTGTGTGTGTTTGTGTTGTGTTTGCCTCCCTGATAACTCTATGTGTGTGAGTGTGCGTGCATGCGTGCATGTGTGCGAGGGAGGGGTAGGGCACTGTTGTAAACTTATCAGCTGGTGATGACTTTCCACACAGCTCTAAGACAACTTAAGCCCTCTCTAATTACAGCACATCTGTTGCAGCAGAGAGGTATTCTTGTCATGTGGTTTAACAAATACTTTCACATTCAGAGGAGTACATACCTAATGAGCCTCACAGCCCAGGGCAACTCACGTCTCCCCACTAAGATCAAAAAACCTAACCTCCATGCAATACATACACACGCACACCATACGCACCTACACGCAGCCACAGAAGAACACTGACACGTGCACAGTCAAAAAAAAAAACACACACAATAGACAGCCAAGACACACAAAAGCACAAACACATACAAACACCTTACCAGCCCGTTTTTCAAATAGAGACAAGAACAAATGATTCAAATGAAAGGAGCCAAACTAAGAGCGCGTATGTGTTTACACTCTCTGACAACATTCTGAAGGTGTTATCAAGGTGGAAATCAAACAACCCGTCTGCTCTAATTATTACCTGCCCTAAATAAAGAGAAGTTGTCTTTGCAACCTCAGGGATGAAAAAGGTTGAAGAAAATAACATGGAGAATCAAATGAAGACTACACCCACATGGATATCTGGCAGTCAGTGTAAACGTGCTAAGTTTGAGCTATAATAACCCGGTAAGCTGCCTGCAATGATTGCTGGGGAGACAGGGGATAAAGTGCTTGTCTCAGACTGCTGGAGATACTCACAACAGGTGCTAGTAGCAAAAGGCTGCAGTCTCTGCTGACCAATCACACTGCCTCGAAGACTGAGGGGTGGAGGCAGTTATGACTCCATTACCTCATTGGATGGAAACCAATGGCAGATAATGCAACCTGCAAAGCATCAGTCAGAGGCGCATCTGCACATGGGCCTAATAGAAGATAATGATACATCATCGCCACTAAGACAACATGGCACATATACAAAAAGAAACTGAGCTTAGCCCATCTCCACAAACTGGAAACTAGGGCCCTTTTATCAAACAAATTATCCACAAAAAAAAAACCTCAAATTGTTTTCCTTGCAGTGTTTATCTTAAGGCTTTAGTCACTTGCTGCTGCTGGATCTTTGGAGTTGGGCATAACACGGGTTTAGCATATGGTTCACTGCAATGCTGAGGCTTAACTCCAGCTTGTGGTTTCTGACTGTCAACCTCCTTGGCTTAGGCCCCATTTTCCAGAGACATTCCAAATGTCATTATGAGATATATTGCAAAAAAGAAAAAAGGAGGAAAAAAAAGTCGTACACACATTAAAGCTCAGTTGAAGGCACAAATCTTTAGTATAAGCACACACACGTGTTTCCTGTCTATATCCGCCTTAACACTATGTGTCTTCCGTGCAGCTAGTCTGTCTCCTCTTTCTACAGCCGGCTGCTGCACTAATATGGCTGCACCCCCTAAAGATACAATATACACTTATTGGCGAGCCACTCTATTAGTGACAAAAGGTCATACTGTGAAAATATTAAACTTATGAAGGGCACGCACTCTCTCTGCACCCAAATATGCGGAGAAAGCACAAAAAAGGTGTTGTGTCCTCTGTGTATGATTATATCTTCTTCCTTCATCCTTCGAGCAGTGACCCAAGGGCCACTATTTTATTGGTCTCAGATGCTGGCTGCCTCACAATGTACAAAAGAGCCCCTTATTCCAGACCAATATTAAAGCTGGCCTTCGCATGCAGCATTATCCACAGGACACATGCATACAAGTACACACATACATGCACAGAAAACTATGTGTTGTATGTACCTGTGCTTTTGAGCGTTGATGCTTGTAAGCAACAGAGCCGGAACAAGTTCTCGGTAGAGTTGTGGCCTTTTCATCCAGTCAAAGGTTGTGAAAACTGAACAGAGAAACTGCAGTATCTACCATCTGTGTTGAAAGTCATTATAGACACTGTGAACGAGTACTTTCAGACTAATCAACTGTCTGTCGGAAGAAGGAGAGGCCTACAGTACGGTCACATGTTGAATGTATTAGCATCGGTGAGCGGTGAAAAAGCTCGACAAAGATGTGAGATTGTCAGTAAAATTTTGCTTTTCTATCCACGTGTGTGTGTGTGCGAAGTACAGACTCGTTACAAACACACATACTGTAACTGCGCGTCGGTTTACGTACCTGCATGTTTGACCCCATTATAATGCAGGTCCATGTGGATACGCATTGGTTTGTGAGTACGGTGTGTAATTTTGTGTGTGAGCAATTTGCTCATGCATGAGTGTGTTTGTGGAGTTACAGCTATCAAATACTTTTAAAAGCTTGATTTCCCCGGGGAAATGACAGAGGTCATCTTATCCGCGAGGGATGAAAACAACATTTGCATCCAATTGGTCACACCCACGACATTAAAGTTTTAGCTAGACAAAAACATGTCAAAGAAATTTACATCGCTGCACTGACAGCCCTACACACTCTTGGACACAGCCCATTGCCACTTCCAATTATTAAGGCTACTTTTATTGTGTGTGAACTCCATATTCCCCATTACCAATAAAAACATAACAGGGAGGAGATTTTTTTTTTTTTTCTCTTTGTCACAGGCATTATCACCCTCTCCATCCGCTGAGTGTGTATCAAGCTGCCAATCAGAATTAGAGAGTGGGCTAGCAGACATGAGATGATTCGCCTGGCTCAGCCCCCGTGCATGGATTTAAATAATAAAAGAGAGATTTCTCTCAAGGCCCTGAGCGCTGTGCCAATAAGAGAGCAGGGAAAATGGGAAAATGGCTGTGTGCAATGAGAAATAACTGCAAATTGAGGGTATAATGAACACGTTTAATATTTCATTTCACTGGATGGAAATATCTATAGTGGGCGACTTTTTTTTTTTTCACTCACCATTTGGTGGAATTGGGCTCTTTTTGGCCTGAGAAACCATAAAAGAATTTTAACCAGCTGCTGACACTGAGAGAAAGAAAGAGAAAGAGCGAGCCCCTGGTGGCATAAAGACTGTAATCATTTACAATTACACAACACACAATCCCTTCATCTCAAGGTGTCCTTCGATCTCATCTACAGCAGATCAAGAGCTCATATGAGTGTTGGCCTGAGGATAAGAGATTTCCTCCTTAACTGGTAGGCAATGCAAAGATGGTCTCTTTACTCTGCAGTGCAATAATCACCACCAGTTTTGCATGTATTACCCATTACCCTGTCAAAGTAAAGCTTTTCTTATTACTTTTACTGCGCAGTCTGTGCCTAGTATATATTCTCTGAACATACTTTATCATACTTATGAAAATAGATATTCTACATTCCATATGTAACTTAAAGGCAGAACCACATCGAAATTTTATATGTCAGCCTGAATAGTAACAGCTCAGAAAAGTTTCTTTAAGAATGATATAGCTTCCATGTGTCCTATAGCTGAGGAAATCTATTAATATGTGGTAAAGTGTATTTAGTCTGCATTTTATAGAACTCAAATTGCGTGAAATCTTCCTTTTGACATGACAAACCTGGAAGCTCTCATGTTTTATTTCTCATAGGCCCAAAAGGCACTACGTTTTTGATTTATAAGCATCAAGTTCTGAGACTTTTCCATGTGCCGAAAATCAGAGTAAATGGCCACAAATATGCATCCTAAGTGAAAACAGGTTGGTTGGGTTGTTTATCTTGCCTTTAGTTCACTTCATATTTTGACTGGGAGACTCCAGCCAGTGCCAAGCCAGGGTAGACATTTCAAGGGATTAAGCCAGCCAGTCCAGATTATTTACTCCTATGGATAAATGCACATGATAGCCTTTTCTTTTTTACATTAATATTCAGTTCAACAAGAAAGTTCTGTGTCACGCACACGGTTCTGTTTAATGTCTCTGAAAAACAGAAAGTGGATGAAACGACTGTGATAGGGGATAAAAGTTCTCGTGAATTGTTCATTTGTGTTAAAATATTAGCATCCTTTAGCCAAAAAATGACTTTTTTTTCCTGTCGCATAAACAAAAACACATGCAGTTTGGGCCTGGACCACTCATAAGATGCTTCATGTATCCATATTTATTCTCTATACAGTCTGCAATACTGCATACAAACCAGTGAAAGCAATGAAAAGCAATATCTTTGTCATTATAACAGGGTTTGTAAAGATCTCCCAAATTCTTTTTTGAGTATGCTTATGACTGCCATAACACCGTGTTAATGAAGTCATCAGAATAGAGGTACCAGAAACATTAATTGCCTTACATGAATAATAATTATGATGATGGTAATGATCATGTCTGTCTGTTGTGAGCGAGCATGGATTAGCATTACTTAATATTAAGGTATTGCGTTCATTAGACATCCTGGATAGATGCATTAGGCTTTATGTTTTTTGCTATAAATCAGCTTCAAAGAAAAACTCTCCAACTGCATTTGGTGGAATGAGGTCAAGATGCGCAGCATTAATTCAACAGCTCCCAACACACAAACTGAACAGAGAGACCAGTGGGCCTAAGCAGTTAAAAATTCATTTTGGCTTGTCCTGAATTTGTGTACTGGTGATTACTGACTGTTTTTCTTTACTTTTAATCTGCTGTGCAGTCATAAATTATTAATCTCAGCATTTCAAATATTAAACACATTTATTAATTTCATTTATCATCTGCGAAAACATGAAGCAACAACAAAACTGCAAACTATCAAAAATCTTCTGTGCTCTAGACACTCACTCGTAAAAACACTTGGTACTGTTCATATTATGCACGCATTCATAAGGTGAATGTGAGGAAATTAAAAGCATGCCCTTTCACATGTCATTAATTTAGCCTGGTTGTAATTAGTGAGATGAAATGGTTTCATTCTACAGAATAGTTAAATCAAACAATGTTTCTTTATTGTTTATTTCAGTTCTTTAATATATACTCTATATGCTTTTCAAGTGAGGGATCAGAGATTTCCTTGGCTTCCTAATCTGTTCCAAAAAGTTCCTGATGCAGGAGGAATCCGGTGACAGGGCTATACCTTAGAGATCTAGGACAGAGAGTTAATCTGTGTGCTGAGGTTTAGCTAGTTAGCAGGCTGTCATCTACGGTGTCTTAGCGGTGTGGAGATTGTTTGTGTGAGGTAGAGACACCTCCACCTCCAAGGCCCCTTCTCCTGTTGTGTTTCTCTGTGATCTTGCAGTCATGTATGTGATTGGATTTTGGCTTAACAAAAACCTGAAATTACACACCTATTGTGTTTCAGCTAAGCCCGCTTTCACAGCGATAGGGGCAGGCTCTGTGCAGCTCTCTTGGCTGCCTACTTTTGGGATCCCGCCCCTTGTCCCTTCCAGGTTGTTGAAGGAAAAGCCTAACAGGATTAGGTCAAGGTTTTCTGGGAAGCATTGATTGCCATATTCTGCACTTCTGCTGCATAAAAAGAAGGTGCAACATGGGTCAGTGACTTTAGAGGATATGGGCGTGGCCTTTACCCTGTGTAAAGGAGGATGGCACCTTGGCAGTGCCAGACTGTAGGAGTTTGGAGATAGGGGAGAAGAGCTACTCACCATCATCACAACCACACTCAGGGACCCTGACACTGTACCATCTGTGACACTATCCCCAGCACCCTCAGGCTATGCTTATGCTCATCACAGAGATGCTGATAACACAGGGTGTGACTAACACGCCATACAAATCTCCACATCCCAGGCACAGGGAGACGCAGGGAGAAGGATGCACACTTTCTCACACACACAAACACACTTCCACATAGACAGTATTCACTAAGATAACCAGTTGGCAAAAGGCAGGTTGCTTTTGAGCTCTTGGAGGCGTGTGTATGTAGGTCTACGATGAGTGGGTGGACCCAGACGGTGTAATGACAGGGTAAGGACTATGTGTCTTGAGTTGTGTGTAATTAAATTTGAAACTGACAGTATTATCATACAAACATGCGTCGGGGTGAAAGGTTAGTAGGGGGAGCACAGATCTGTGTCTTGCCAGATTTTAATGAGGCCAGAGTATTATATTATATTTGCACATGGAGAAGAGGGAATTAAAAAAAAAACCTACTCACTTTAGTGATCAGCATGTCCTCTAGTTTTATTAGAAAAAGTGTTGAGATATACACTGTTAGAACAGGAAAGGATGAACGATATTACATAGATTAAAAACTAAAATAAATATGTGCTTTTTATTTATAATAAAATGCTAATTTCATATATAAATAAGCATGTTTTCTTTCTGCAAAACAAGAAAAGGATCGATATCAAACCATAAATATTTCTATCCCTTTGTCATGATTATCAGTCTCCTGTCTTTTTCCGATCACTAACCAAAGCGCTGCTATACTAGGTTAGACCTATAAACTTGACATTTCTATGAATGTACACCCTTTTTTTTTACAATATATTGTATGTATGCAAGGTTTACAGGCACATACATTGACATTTATTAGTATGTGTGGTTTCCAGAAATGTACATGTGCAGCATTGGTTGAGTTTTGGATGTATTTGTAGTCTTTTAGATATTCCCAATAAAATAAATATATGAAAGTTTGGAAGCCCGTTAACTTCACTTGATAAACTTTATGGGAAATACCTTGAAATATAGAGGTTAGGTATTCTTTCCGTGTTGTGAGAACCACAAGTAAAATGACAGATTTTTTTTGCCGTATTGGAAAAAAGGGTAGAAAACTGACTCTCAAATGTCATACAGGCCCTTTGCAGGTGGACACTTCTCTTTCCTCGCGGTCTTCTGGCCTGTAGCTGTTATAAGAAAATGAGGGTGGAGCTCAGGAAATGATGTCTGACCCTGTGTGCACCCCTTTCTCATATTCACTCGCACTGTAAAAACTTTACAGATATAAGCTTGTATCACTACAGGGAACACGCAGGTCCATCTGCGTGTGCGTGCGTGCATGCATGCGTGCGTGCAAGCGTGCGTGCGAGTACCTGTTGTGAGGGTGCTTTACCTGTCCGCTACATACAGGGGGGTTTCTAGTGCCCCTGATCCTTGTTCGCTAAACTGTCTGCGCGTAACTCTGTAATGACCTCCTACCTCCAAAGTACACACACACACACACACACACACACACACACACACACACACACACACACACACTGCCCTGCCGCTTGTGTTTCCTCTTCCTTAGCTTCATAGCGGTTCCTCATTATGAAGACACAATGGGAAGCAGCGTCTGCCTGGGCCAGTAGCGCTAAGCATAAATAATGCAAGGTCACTGTCTCTCCTCTCTCCTTTCTCTCCTTTTTCCCCAAGGGAGGGGTGGGATCTAAAGCTCTGACACACCAGCAGGTCCCTTTCAGCCCATTTATAAGCTCTGTGTCCTCTCAACTTCCCTTCCTTGCCTTCTCATCTCTCCATCTGCTTTTTCTCAATGTCGCTTGTCTTCTTCCCCTCATCCATCCTTCACTCTCATCCGACCTTTTTTCCTCCTTCACATCCTCCGTTTTATCTTTCATCGTCTCCCTCTTTACTTTTTCCTCTTACTTCTTCTGTCTGCATTTGTAGTCCACGGTCCTCCTTTTCTGCTTTTATACCATCGTCTTGTCCTCTTTCTCATTTTCTCTCCCTTTGTCTTCGTCCATATTCCCATCATTCTCCTTCCTCCTCGTTTCGTTTACTCTCTTTTCTCTTTCTTTTTAGACTTTCTGCTCTGTCCATTGCTTCTTTACTCCATATGTTTCTCTCTTTTGATTACTCTTTGCTCCAGAAGTACATCTTGGAAAGTGGAGGAAAGGGAAGGGGGTGACAAGGGAGTGAAGGGGG
>JAPTYR010000018.1:47307889-47317902 GCA_029814505.1 Siphamia roseigaster | reverse complement strand
AGGTGTCCATTATCACTTTTTAATGTACACCCAGCAGCCAATCAGAATCGAGTATTCACCCAGACCATGGTATAAAACAAGTTAACTTACCATTTATACGTAAGATGGACTTCAACGAGGACGACACAGAGGGCGTTATCTTTATCAATGATAGCATTCGTCACCATTTGGGGTTCAGTAGCCAAGACTCCGGGCTCCCAAACACCAAACTGAAGCATCCCGTCATGAGTGCCCTCCCCCAACCTGCCCCGTTCACTTATTGGACGGTAGTCTGGTAACCGAACTAAACCTCTCCCATTAGAGAATTCCCAGACCCTTGTACGACTGAAAGAAATACAAAGGGGCGGGCCATGCCAGGCTAAAACAGAATAGGCCTAAATACTTAATACTGACTATCTACTAGTAGTATCATAGGTAATATGGGTGTATATATCTGTGGATGTGTTTCACTGTGAAGGCCTAGCTGACTTTTGACCTTTTAATGTTTTTACTCCCATGACCCACGTTTACAGGTTACATTTATCTATTAATTAATAGTTGTTGTCCTTGTAAAAGCTGAAGAAGCCAACTGGTTGTGAGAAAAATCATTCGGTCACAAAAGCTGTGTGTGTGTGCGTGCGTGTATGTGTTGGTTTGTCTGCCTCCGTGTGCGTACGTGTGCGTCTTCGTATGAAGTTGCTCACCATTGCAGGAGTTTAAATCATTGCTGATGTCAGAAGGGACACGCTCCATGCCACCCAGCATCATTATCAGCACTTCCTGGTGCTAAAGGGGAAGCATTAAATCCACTCCACCACCCCAGCGATTGAGACTGTCACTGTCATTAACCTGAGGTGACGTCGGTGCAGGCCGCTCAGCCTGTTAGCCATGATCCCCATTGACATCTACACACTACTAACCTGCCAGCAACAGAGACGTATGTCTGTATAATGCTCAAGCCTGAAACCAAGCTGTTTCTGTTACTGCCATATCTGGAATGAGACTTAACTCTACTAAATAGAGACCAGTATGAACCGTATAGGACCTATTGGTGATAAGGAGTTGCAGGTTACATCTGCTGGACTGTGCAGTTGAGTGGACTAGCACAGCCACAAAATGCTTCTGAGACCCTTGAAGGGAAATGTATAATGAAAATAGGAATGGGATATATTTTCCACAAAGTAAAAAAAAAAAATCTGAGACTAATAGCTTCAATAAATATAAATATCTATATATGATGCTGAATAAAAGACATGTATTATGTAATATGTGATCGTGCAAAAAATATAAAAGTGAAATTGTCAGATATTCCAGAAATACGTCAATATAAAAGTAAGTGAATGTGAAGAAATGTAACTGTCATACAATGTTTGATTTAACTTCACTTCTGTAGCCAAACAGCAAGGTGCTAAATTTGGTTTTCCGTGTTTTTGTTCCATAATCCAATCATTCTTGTATTTCAGTCATCCTGTTGGCCTAAACAGTCTCCTTGGCGAGTGATTTCCTTCCCTGTCATGAGCACCAGTGGGGGGGCAAAACAAAAACAAAAAAAAAAAAAAAAAAAAAAACAATAGACAGCACAGTTCTGGTCAAAGTGAGGATGGCGACACCCAGTTTAACGGCGGTGTGTACTTGTGCTGTAAGCGTAACACATGATTTACAGTACAGTGGATTTATTTTAAGGGATCCGACTGCCTTCTTGGGTGATGATGAAGTGGCAGAGCAGGGATATAGGAAGTCGGCCAGTCTCTCGAGGCTTTGACCAGACATGTTTTTCTCTTTCTTTAGCCCACAATTAGAAGCGATAGTCTCCCACTCCTACGATGGCTCCCTCTCCTCAGCAGAGATATATTTATCTGAGGATAATTGGCCATTAAATCCTCACTTGACAACTGTGAAAATGCCACCCCAAGAGTAATCTGGCTGCCAGAAAATGACAACGGTTGGCAGAGCTGTCGACTGCTGGGAGCCACATCAGGAAAGGATGGATCTATTCCTCACACTCACACCCATTCACATACACATTGAACAGAACGGGCTGTCCTCATCAAATTCCTCCCCGTTCACAGGCTTGTGATTTCATTTTTTTTATTTAGTTATTGTTTGAAAAAGAAAACCTCTTATTATGATCCTTATTAAAAGACAGGTCTCAGCACTTGGATAAAACAGCATCCTTTTAAACCCTTCAGTCACTAAAAGAGGAATGCACATTTTTGAGTTATTTTCATTAACTTTGCAAGCTGAGTGCTTTGATCACTTTATCGTGGCACTCTATATTCAATTACTGATGTCGCACTTCTTTGAAAGTCCTTATGTAAAATTTGATTCTTTATAGCCTAACGTCTGTCGGAGTCAAACTGATCCTTATCTTACGGTTCAAAGTATCTGAGCTTACCAGCTTTTTGAGGCTGTCGAAAGCCTGGCCAAAGCAAATGAGAAGACAGGGATTGCGCTATACGTTTCTGTTCTTTCCATCCAAGCGCCTTGGCTGTCTCACAAGCTGCTAACTCAAATCAGACTGAGCAGCACATACAGTAAGTGTAATTATTCTCAAAGGACAGGGAGACCAGATCTTTGATTCCGTTTCAGATACTGGCCATAGTTAGCCCCTGGCTGAACATTTGTCTGTATACACTATGCATTGTCTCTTTCACTCAAATCCATGCCAGATCTTTTCTACATTTGAAGCATTAATTAAATTTTGTTTGCATAGAGGGAGTGTTTGATGAGAACATCATGGAAAAGGTGGAAACAAAAGTAAATCACGTTCAACAAGGTTAGATTTGTACTTTGGGTGACTGTGGTTGGGATTGTTGTTATTGACATTTTGGATCAGCATAGAGTGTGTTTGATTGTCTGGCAAGAAAATCGCTGACCATGACAGAGCGGTTGCCATTGGAATGTGAACATTATCTCTCGCAGAGGAGGTTGAGGTGGTCTCTTTCACTTTGTCTGGTAAACATGTGTTGGAAATAGAAGGCTGATTGAGTTACTGTATTTGTTGGGGAAGTGTGAGGTTATGGCAGCGTGACAGCATTTTATAAAACTGCCATAAATTTATGGTTGGAAAAAGTGTGTGTTCAGTTTGTGTCCCCTGCAGTGAAATACTTTTTCAGTGCAGGATTAGAAAGCCATGTCTCTATGCTGCTTTCAATCTAGGCCAGTGCCTGAGCACGACATTTACAGCACCTCACCTGTGTAGGAGATATTGCAGGCTTTTAGACAAAGGTAGCTGTGAGAATGAGGAAACCTCGCTTTGAGTGTAGCCTGTCTCTTCAGATGTCATTTGCGTTGCAGATCTGGGGGTTACTCGGATCGCAGCACCCTGCCAAAGCATGTTTCAGGAAACACCCATCTCTGATTTCCATCCAGGAAGCTGAGAGCTTTCTTTAATATTACTCAGATGGTACCGGACAAAAGGCTGAGGATAAAAAAGTAATATTACTTATAATATGGTGAGCTTCAGGAAAAGGGTGGATTCTGCCCTAAAAGCTCCAGAATATGATGTTTATTAATTCAAAACAGTGTTTCAGTTTCACAATCCATGTTATCAAAAATTCCAACATTGTGTTGAGTGCAATTTCATGTTGAAGTGATAATGGGACAGAAAGTACAGCAGAGGTGAATGGAAGGTATGTAGCATAAACTATTCACTAGAGAGAATTGTATAGGAGAGGGAGTGAGAGAAAGCAGTGTTTTTCTATTTCCCTACCTCTGCCCACCAGTGACAACACCCAAAACAGATGCACTTTACGTTTTAACAGTTTGTCGAAGAAGCTTTTGTTTGTTCCATTGTGTTTTTTTTTTTTCCTCTGTTGCTTTTTTAACACCCCTCCTTTCACATCAGTCCTTTACTCTGGAGGCTGCCTTGCCGCTCACAAACAACAGCTCTCTCCCAGTCGGCTCTGTTTGATGACCTACATTACATTCTCTTTGCATGGAGGTACAGCGGGCTTACATGTTGTGTGTGCATAAACTGTGGTGTAAATGACTTGAACAAAAGGGAG
Organism: Siphamia roseigaster; assembly: GCA_029814505.1. NCBI lineage: Eukaryota > Metazoa > Chordata > Actinopteri > Kurtiformes > Apogonidae > Siphamia > Siphamia roseigaster. The sequence continues at coordinate 47,313,916 of JAPTYR010000018.1, read as the reverse complement.
GAGCAGCCGTATGAGAATGGAAATGAAAGTGTGTACCATTGTAAGGGACACATTTCATCAAGAGAGCTGAGTGTAGTCTAAACACCACCACTGAGGGTTGGTGTCACTGATGATGGCTTGCATTGCTGCGATGTGTGTCTGAACAAGTTCTGTGTGAGTGGGTGTTAGTTTGTACATACAGGACACGTGTGCTCATCACACATTTGTCCCTAGAAGATAAAACAAAAATAAAACTCCTCTGGGACCTACCGGCAGCCACGTCTTTCCTCAGGTTTGACAAGTTGTATGTAAAAACAATTCACAGTAGTTCAGTTCAATTCTACCTCTGGGGTTGGGTGTGGAAGTGTCAAACTAATTTGCATCTGTGGCTCTGATTCAGAAAATCAGACCAAATGGGTTTCATCTGGTTAGATGCTGACAATATTGGGACGTGCTTTGATCCTATGAGCATGCCCCAGCGTTGTGCAGGCCCTCCAGCACTGTGCATCATAGTTAAGTCATGTACTCACTTCTATTGTATGTAGTGATTGTGCTCAACAACACAGTGTGCCTCTTTGAGCAAAGCCACATATGTTCAGCATGGCTGAAAAGTCAACTCCATGATGTTCATCCAACAACAGCCTCTTTGATTACTGCTTTTCAAGCACGGGCAATTTCGCCATCTGAAACCCATGTTTCTGCTCTGCACAGACACAGCATATCCACCCATGGCAGTGTCACAACTTGTGTAATGTGTCATGTGGATGTCTGTTCGTTTGGAAGTAAAAGCTCACTTCTGAAAGAGCCGTCACACAAATTAAACCCCTTCATTTCCCCTATCCAAAAACTAAAAGTTTGGTGTTATCCCTGAAAGCAGCACTAAAGCAGAAAGCCGGTTAAGCCCCATTAGGAGCCTGTGCGCTGTGACGATCTCATTGGAAGTGCTGGATGAAAATTGCCCGGATTAATGTGTTAATCCACCTCTTTAAAATGCTAATGTCCATTTTATGCCCATTAAATCTCAGTGTGCGTTTTCTTTGATGCGTGCAATTTCTATCAATTAAACACAGAGGAGTGAAACAGGCAGGAGGGAGATTAGTTTCTTTGCTTCAAGCATGAATTTTTCCTTTTGGTTTCATATTTATCTTGAATGGGGAGTAGGGGGGGTTGTTTGGAATTGGCTTGTGAAATACAGAAGGAGCAATGTGGTGATACGAAGAATTCTGGAAGGATTGCGTGCCTTTCACAGAGCTTATAACAAACCCTCAAACAACCACCAGTAAGAGGGAATATGTAAACATATTATGGAAGTGATTTTACATTTCAATGCTGTATCTGTAAAATATGACATATAATTTAGCTATGCATTTAAAACACTCTTTAATGCATTTTCTTTTATTTCTTGTTAAATACAGTATCTTGTATATTTTTGACAGCATCTATTACTATATGGCAGTGTTACCTAAACTTTATCCCATTGAATCCCGAAAGAAAAATTCACTGTTTCCTTTGGACTTAAACTTACAAAACTACATCTGTGTGTGTGTGTGCATGCGTGCATGCGTGTAGGTACATAGACTATATTGTCAAAAGTATTCGCTCACTTACCTTGACTTGCACATGAACTTGACATCCCATTCTTAGGGTTTCATCTGATGTGGATTCACCCTTTGCAGCTCTAACAGCTTCAAATTTTCTGGGAAGGTTTTAGCAGTGTATTTATGGGAATTTTTGACCATTCCTCCCCGAAGTGCATGTGTGAGATCACACACTGGCGTTGGACGGGAGCGCCCGTCTGTGCTCTCAGTCTGTGCTACAGTCCATCCCAAAAATGTTCTATGGGGTTGAGGATTGGCCTGCATGGAGTCCTGACAAGTTCATCTGTGTGAAAGTCTCTCATCCACGTCTTTATGGACCTTACTTTGTGTACTGTTGCACAGTCATGTTGGAACAAGAAGGGACCATCCCCAAACTGTTCCCACAAAGTCTGGAGCATGGAACTGTTCAAAATGTCTTGGTGCTGAAGCAAGAGATTATGGACAACACAGTCTTTCCACTGGTAAGGTGTAGCTAAATCCTTGCTCCCACATGCTACATTTCAAACAAACAAAAAAAAAGAAATCATAACTCTCACATTAGATAACACACACACACACACACACACACACACACACACACACACACACTTACAGATCTCTGCAATTTCATATTAAACTCTATGGATTAAGAATGGGATATCACTTAATTATATTTTTGTGTCAAGGGAGGGGAGTGTATACTTATGGTAATTTTGTGTATTTTACAATATGCAAAAAAATATGATTGTAAAGATTTTTTGACAAACCTTGCATATGACAGTAGCCTAGAACTCTTGCCGCCTCTCGTGGTAAAAAAATTTTTTGCCTGGAAAGTCAGTCTAGACACCCTCCATAGAGCCTCTGTAGGCTCCGGTTCAAGATCGACCGGGCCAATCACAATGCTCTATCTGTGTAGTGAGTGTGTCGGGTGGGGCTTAGCACAATGTTAAGAATCACAACGCTGTCTCACTCCCCACAAATACCAACCCCCTGAACAAGAGTCAGTTTTAAATGTACAAGGTATCCCTCAGCGTCGTATTTGGACGCAGGGATCTTCTAATCCATCTGTGGAAATATGAGACGCTCAGAGCTGACCTATTACGTGCAGAGCAATTTGAAAAACAACCGTCGATCCCTCCCATAGGCTTGAACTGTCCCTATGGATCGTACCCAGACTATGAATTTCGTATCATAGTCTGGCTCGCGAGGCTTGTAGTCTTTGTTTTCAGGCTCTTTTTTCTTAAATCAGTCCAGCTGCTTTTTGCTACTTCGTTAAACTCCAAAAAACAAAAATGGGTAAAAATTAAATGAATAAGTGAATTAATTATTTAATTAATTAATTGCACACTGCAAAGAAAAACTTAAAAACCACAGAGAAATTATATTCTTAAGATTTCTTGAAATAAGATTTTCCAGATCTATTTGTCTAAACATCAGTTCTTATATCCTACTGAAAAGTTCTTCTTTAGGTGATTCTGTCTCATTTTGTGTGATGAGACATTTGGACTAGAAATGAGAAAAATACACTCGGTAAGATTTGGATTTTTTTTCCAGTGAGTGAGTCAGTCTCAATCATTGCTCTGTGTTTTGCCCTCCATTTCACAGGCGGCGGGGGGTACATTGAGCACATTCAGATGTCTCTCAAAACAACAAGGTCTATTCTATCAGCACATTTTGAAATTTTGCTTATTGAGCAAACAGCTGAATTTTTCAGAATATTTGAAATATATCATATATTCAGGATGTTCTCCATAGACACGTCAGGGGTTAAAGGGTTAAGTAAAGTCCTGCCCCTGTGGTTTATTGGAATATTGTTGTATAGTACATGTACCACTTGTTTCAACATGTCCATTTGTCATCAGGTGACCCAACAACAGAAACGCTATATTTTATGTCAGTTTGCCGCTTCAGTGAATGCACATAATGAGCAACCTTTGACTGACCGACATACACGAGGGAATGACACAGGAAGGCCTTAACGCATTTTAGAAATTGTCCTTAAGTTTTACAATTCATGCCAATTCATTGTACACAACTCAGCCCCAAAGCCTACTGCCATGCAGGCAGTGTATTGTGGTTTTTACTGCATATTGTTCATTTGTACTCTGGCGTTTCCATCCAGATTTCTTCATTATAATAATGACTATAAATTACTGGATTCACTGTGACATCAAATTGCTTAAAGTGGGTGAATTATTCTTGTTGACAGAGCTATAAGCAGAGCAGTTGTTCAGCATGCATGTGATAGAAATTGGAAGTCCGACAATAGTTTCATCTGTGATCAGTCATAGTCACTTTGAAAAAAAAAAAGAGAAAAAAAAAAAGCATTTACGCACAATTTGAAAATAAATGATGTTGTTGATGGAGCTGGAATGAAAAGGAGCTTCATTATAAACAAACTCCTCACGAGTCCCACAAAAAACTCCACAGCCATCTGTCAACAGAGGGGGGAAAACTTATTTTTTTTCTCTCATTCATCAGCCCGGACGAACGGGTGGATGGAGGGATGAAAAGTTGTGTGATCCCTGGCCAAGCCTTTTTCCATCCACCCTCCAAACCCCCTGTGCTGAAATCTCAGCAGCAGCGACTGGCAACGCTCGACCAAGGTCACCGGGACAAAGTCAGGGCTAGAGGAGAGGCAGGGAGTGTGTGTTGTGTGTCCATGGTTGTACGACAGCGTGGGGCGTATGGGGGTTTGAGATAAGGATTGAAAGTGCGTGTTCACATCAGTCTTTGTGTGCGAGTGTGTGTAAAGCACGAGGGGACATGTCGTAACTTCCACAACTCCTGTAGCTCTGCATGTCTGCGCCAGTGTGTGTTTGTGTGAAATAAAGATGGATGCTGACGGTGCCACAACTCAGCAGGCCAGACAACATGACCATAAATAATCGCCTCAAAACCACTGCACTAATGAGGCAAAGGCACACACACTCAGTGACTTAAGAAAAACAACACAAACATTCACACACACTCACGGTACAGCCCTATCTTTACACACTGAGCTACTAAAAAGTATTTTATTCTATGACCTACTGGGATGGGCACATCAATGACAGGAAAAAGTCAACGAATCACTGTAAAAACACACAAACTTGCACTCACGGCTAAGCTAGCGTTAGCTGGTGCTCAGAACTGTTCACGCGGTATCTATATCTGCAGCAGCAGACGGCCGAGTGTGTACTGGCTATAGCGTGTGATCCATCAGGAACCCCACAGCCATACAGAGGTCAAACCCATCAACCCCTGAGACCGTTGCCAGGACAATACACACTTCAGCCAAGAACCAATCACAACCAGTCTCTCATGCCTCAGAACACACCATAGGTCATTCCAGTCCAGGCCAGGACAGGGTGCAGCCGGAACTTATCGACATCGTAAAAAGAAAAGTTTAATAAAGCTTATAAATGGCGGTTAGGCCACACCCCGCACATCTTGTCCGTCAAGTCTGAACAACAAAACATAAATTAATACAAAATGTTCACACACTAAGAAGCTCTATCCCATCTTCATAGACAAGTCAACTTTTTTTATTGATTAGTTTATTCATCATTTACAATTGTAAATAACACAAAAAACACAAAAAAAGACCAGCATACAGTCACTGAAAAATTATAAGACTATCAAAAGTCATCAGAAACAATGGTTATGTAATCAAGTACTAACTCCTGTGTGCATCATGTGACTAAAACGGAGAGAAAAGAAAACAGGGCTGACTCACACTAGGGCCAAAGTCCCGGGCCCAAGTCAGTTTGCCCCTAAAGTCCTGATTAAAAGGTAAGCGTGAGTGCAATCGATCCGCGCTTAGGGGTGGTACGGATCCCCAGTTTGGCCCACTTCGCAGAGGGGGGCCTAGGCCCAGTACGGTTGGCCACACATGCGCACAGCCGCAGCGAGAATCCGACGCCCGAGACGTAATTATGCTGTAATCACGTACAATGACGTATAAAGTAAGCGCACATAACAACCAGAGCGTCTGTAGTTACAGCCTGATGGGGAGCAAGACGGAACGCGCTCCGGGACGTTGGCTCCGGCAGCTGTTTATTCTGGATCCAGTGATCCGCCACCTCTGTTGACTATGTAATAAAATTTTAAAAATTAATTAAATAAATAAATGCAAGTTTATTTTGTGTTAATGTCCGATTTTGATGTTTGCAGTGTGCAAGTCTTTGTTTATTTTCATGCCGGAGATAGATAACTTATTTTTCTAGGACTTGGTGTATGTTTGCGTTTGTTATTTTTTCCGGGTCTATCCCAGTCCATCACTGGCTTTAGTTCTATTGTCTTGCTTTGTTACTAAATACAGCATTAAACATAGGAATTTGTAATCTGTCTGTTTTTGGGAAAATCCGTGACTGTCTCTTCAGCCGCGGATATCAGCGAACTACAGAACAGTGTCGAACAGCGTATGATGTTTGCCGACATGACGACGTATATTTTGGCTAGGAAGTGGACTTGGGCACAGATCGAGTGG
>JAPTYR010000018.1:47276760-47287631 GCA_029814505.1 Siphamia roseigaster | reverse complement strand
ATCTATCTATCTATCTATCTATCTATCTATCTATCTATCTATCTATCTATCTATCTATCTATCTATCTATCTGTTGATTGATTGACAGTAAGTCAGAACTCTATTAAACTTCCATTCCATTTCAGCTGACTGAATTTAAGCCAGTAAAATGTGACAACGTTGTTCTGCTGGACCAATGAAAATCCGCAAATATACACTGAAACGCCTCCTTTATCATGTTAGATTGACCTCTGGTTTCTCTGTCAAATTATTTAGCTAACAAATGCTAGCTCTTTAGCTGGGATGTCACCGAAACCAATGGAAAACTGAGCAGTTTCTGCAAAAATAACCCTCGGTCAGCGGTTACAGTTTCCATTGTATGGTGTTTTGTAGATCCATATCAAGTAAGGTAAGTCACAATTGCTTACATTGACTGAGGTAAATAAAAAAAAAACAGTGCAGTTAGTAGCAACACCTAATGTAGCTTCGTAAGCTAATGTTGTAAGTGTCGTTAACTCAAGTGGGTCAAGATAGGTGAGACAACATCGGTATGCGAACATGAACTTTTTAAATAATCCAGACACAACGTCTCCAAACTTAATTTCCAGCTGTCATAGAAAATACTCAGCGAAATTGGAACTACCCATTACAGGTTCGCTGCATAACGTTTGCTAGCTTGACACTGTAGTATCAAGTTGGAGTGAGCATTAAACGTAAATTATTCCGTCGCAAATGTCTTGAAATGAGTGTTTTTTCTTACTTGAGGATTATTAAAGCGTTGTATCACTACCCTATGACAGCCCAATTTAGCTAAAGGGCAGATTTAGTGAAGATTAGCAAAACTTCAACAACTAGCATACCGTGTGTAGCAGCTAAATTAGCATGAAGCTAAGTTATTTAGAATCTCTGGATTTTATTAGGGTGCTTTTATTCGTTTCTTTGGAGGTCTCATTGGTTCTGTGAAGCATGTTGCATATTTCTTTTAACAGTAACTGTCAAGTCGTAAAAAGCCCTACATTGTGTTCGCTAGATACGAATAGATCATCTTGAGTTTGTTTACAACGTAGAGTATATGACATCAGCTGCACAAACAGTCGCTTATTTCATCCCGTTTTTCCCCTGACAGCAACGAATGGCCCGGGCAGCTTTTGTCGTGGGACCTACATAAAACAAGGGACACAAATTCCAGCTCCTTATGAGTGATGAACTTAAACCCCTTCTGGAGTATGTCTGCCAATACAAGTCGCAAGGTAAAGTTGGCTACATCAGAAAAGCTAACATTAACGACTCATTTAATCTTGTACCATAGAAAATAATTGTAAAGATGTTTCATAATGACTGAAATAAGAGCATGGAACACTGTTGATGAGTCATATCTTAGTTTAGCACGATATGTACTAGTAGGATCTTTTTCCTGATGGGCTTTTTCATAGTTGATTGTTGTTGCACAAAATATCTTTTATATTTTTGTAAAAATTACATCTTTACTTAAAATCTAATTTTGATGCAGGTAGTAGTAATATAAATCTCTCATTCTCATAGTATTACCCTCAGTTATTATCTTAGTTGAATGATTTTTTTTTTTTTTTCTGCAGTGGAGTCTAATAATAGTTTGTTTTTGTTTTGGGGTTTTCTTTTTTTGGTGGGGGGTGATAATTCATTTGGTGTTCAATCTTGTAAATTTCCAGTCAGTGTGAGTTATTAGTGGTTTTAAATGTCAAGCTACTTAGTTTTTACTGACAACAGTATGGATACAGTTTGATCATGTTGGTGTAACCCTATGTAGTGGGGAGGAGACGGCATTCTTTCAGTATGGGTGTGAGTTAGTTTTTTCCTCCCTTGTTGGACAAGCATTTCAGAAACTCCTTTCATCACCCGTCACTTAAAAAAAATGTACAGGCTAGATGGGTTACAATAAATCACCTTTTACATCATGCATATCTGTCATAGTTATATCCATCAGTAGCATAGGCTGGAGAATCCTTCCTGTGGTGTGCTTTATGTGCACAATTCAACTCCTTTTATCTAGCAGAATCAAGTAACAGGTGTTCTTAAAAATGTTGGCGCTTGTTTGAGCTTCAATTCATGATTAGGTGCAAACTGGAATTACAGTGAAACCTGAGAGGTTAGCTAGAGATAGGCATTTCTATAGCGGTTTGTCTACCAAAGATGAGCTTTTTGTAAATCTCTACTGTCTGCATCGCAATGTAGCTAGAAAATTTTAATAGCTATTTTACTTCTGTTCCAAAACTGCAGAGACCTGACAATGAGGAGCAGAGTGGGCATGGGGAGCAGAGAGCCAGTCCAGCCCGACTGCCCTTTGGCAAAAAGCAGCTTCCTGCTATTCCTAAGAATGCAACCCCCATCACAAAACCATCCTCAGCCGGAACCCCAGCCCAGTCAGCCAATGGTACACATGCCTCTTATGGCCCCTTCTACTTGGAGTATTCTCTGTTGGCAGAGTTGTAAGTATTTGTCAGTTGTTCCCTTAGTTATCAATGTTTATATTTGAGGTATTCTCTGTTATGGTAGCACTTATATTCATAAGAAAAATATAAACTGTTAACACCAAACTGAGCGTAGTATATATTAATTATATGCATATGTTCAATAATGTATGATTTCACCCCTTTTTATATTGATCTCTTTTCTGTCATGTGACCTGCAGTACGCTAGTGATTAAGCAGAAACTCCCTGGAATTTATGTTCAGCCATCCTACAAGTCAGCTCTGAGTGAGAACCCTCTTTGATATTTTTGAACTTTGAAATGTCATATACATGTTCACATTCCATTTGTAATGTCCATCCATTATTAAAAAAATATGTGTAACTTTACAGTGTTTTTATTTTAGTTATATGGTTTTGCTTAATATCTACACTATCTGATAAAGTACTTGCACTATTACACCCTAAATCCTCTTTTGTTATCATATAAGTAATTGTTTTTAAGTACTGTATGTACTTGTCTTTTTAAGTGTGGTTTGGGGTCATCTTCATCAGACATGGATTATACCAGGATGGTGTCTTCAAATTCACAGTCTATATTCCAGACAACTATCCAGATGGGGAATGTCCTGTAAGTAGGTCCTTTGAAAAGAATAAAAATGCTGTTTTTCTTTTTTTTCCTTTTGTGTGTGCGTGTATTTAAAACCTTTTTTAGTGGATGTATAGTGTGTGTATAGAATTAGTGTTGATTAAAATTAGAAATTAAAAAAAAAATCTATACTCTGAAACACGTATTTAACAGCTGTTCCACTGGTAAAATGTGAGTTCTAAGGTCTGTGTTTAAGGTGTTAAAAGTTTCTTGTATTTTTTTTATTTTAGAAATTAGTATTTGACATTCCTGTCTTCCATCCCCTCGTTGATCCTGTGTCTGGAGAGCTTGATGTAAGAAGAGCTTTCACCAAATGGAGGTATACTCTTGGTGTTTGTGCTAAGCTATTTAGTTTTTTGTTTTGTTTTTTGCTTTAATATGCATATTCAAGTGAGTAACTTATTTTGTGCAGTAATATCCCCTACAGCGTACCCTGTATTGCACTACATGCATATGTTATTTACTTAATTGTTAACTAAGCGGAACAGTCACTGAAAAATCAGCTGTTGATGCCGAAATAGTTTAGGTCATGGAATTAAATTTTAATTGTAAATGTTATTTCTCTGAAAGAGAGATTTAAGATTTTGTGAGTGAAATTCTATGATAATTTAGTTAATTTTGATTAGCCACCTTATAATTCATTTGATTTCTTAATTTAAAATACCAGAATCGCTGTATCCAGAATTTTCATGCTCCCTTATTCCAAACAAAGAAGTTTAGTTTTATTTGCATACCATTGTTTTTTTTCTTGTAGACGGAATCACAACCACATCTGGCAAGTCCTGATGTATGCACGAACAATTTTCTACAAGATCAACACCACAGAACCACTCAATCCTGAGGCTGCTGTGCTGTAAGTTCTTTTGTAAAATGAAGTCCTGGCTAAATAGCTTTATGACCCTTTTGGGATGTAGCATTCACCTGTATTTAGTGATCTAATATGGCCTTCTCTGAGCCTGATATACACTTTACTGATAATTAAGTCTTCATGCACTTCAGATATGCATGCTAACTTCCACTGGAGTATGTGAACTGCAGATTGTGCATCCTCACTTGGAGATAAAAAATGGTGTTCTGATATGCCCACGCTGTGCGAAACATATGAAGCACTTTTTGGGCTTGTATCATTTTCTTGCATCCCAAAACCCTCTAAATGTGATGTGAAACCCTGTTCAGACTTTGTATCTACATCCATATGGACTATAATGTAATACAAGGTACCCTATCAGCTTAGCATCTTTGTTATATTTAGATGTTTTAAAAAACATCTGAAATCTTCAAAAAGCCTGTGGAGATGTATTATGCATGGTTAATATATCTGGTGGTTTCTGAACATCTGAAAGAACCCCAACATTCAAACTTTTTTTGTGCCTCTTTTTAAGACATGATTTGTACTGTTCACATACATCTGTGGAAATTCCAAAACATTTTTTAAGTACATGAAGATGTAGATATCACTGAAGATTGTCTTGTGTAAGAACAAATACAAACACACTGAATAATCAAAGTTGTCATGATGGTGTTTAAGATGCATTGGTTTAGTCATAGTGTCAACTTATGCAATGAGTAACGGGCACATAACCCCAGAATAAAGTATTTTATGTAGCACTGAATTAAATTTGAGAAGAATGATGAACTATATTCAGTCTGAAATGAACACATATTATGCTATATTTAATGCTGTAGATGGGCTTCATTTGCATATGAATTAATGAATGCATTTATTTTTGGTATATACATTAATCATTGCACTTAGTACAGTAATCATAAACATAAAAACGCAATAAGCAAAAGCTTATTTTTTGCCCACCCTTTTCACCTGATACACTGCCTGCATTCAACAAAATGTGTACAGCATTGTGCAAGACACCATAACAAAAAAATCAACAACAAAAACATATCTACCATCATCAATTCAATATTCATGAATTGTTTTAAACTTGGGTTGTTTTTTTTTTTAGAACTTTGTCAATGAAGTGAACCTGAATTCATCAAGTCCATTCCATAATTTCACACCCACAACCCAAATCCATCTCGACTTCACATTTGTCCTCACTTTAGTCCATTCACAAATATAAAGATCTCTGAAATTATAATTACTCTCTTTAATTCAAAGTAATCCTAAATGGTATGAAGTTGGATCTGATCAAAAGTGATCACTTAGGACTACTGGTGAGACTTTGTAAAGCCAGGGATGAAAAGCCACACTTCCACTTGTAGTTAGCTACTTCAGGGCAGATATTCTTACCAGGTCTGAACATCGCCCCTAATGCTACTCGGTATTGTAACACTTAACTGTCATAGTAAACTATCAGTGAGTTCCTCCCTGAACTAGTTTCAATTTATTGGTTCCTTAAAACAGCCTTTTGTAGCAGCAGACATTTTGACCTGTAGCAGGAACATTAATTGCATTTAAGTGTCCCATTAAGCCACTCCATTGAGTGAGCATGACAGTGCGAGAGCCTGAGGTAGGGCCTAATAATTGAAATCCTGTCTTATTAATGGCTTAAGTTACATCACTGCTATTTCTGCTTTGTTAAGTTCAAATGTCTGATGAGGGGGAAAAAAGGAAAAATTTGCATTTCAAATGGACTTTTTCAGTGATGGAAATTCATTGGAAACATTATCAGAAAGTGTCTTCTCTTTGCCACAGCAAGTAGAAAAACAAAAAAAAAAAAAACCAGAGATGTTGTATTAGGTTTCCTCTGTTATTGGGAGGGGATTACTATTGTTTCCTTTTCCTGGTGTCTTGTGTATAAGTAGCTACTTTGTACCAATAGCTCAGGAAATTTACATATAAGGGAACATGCGTGACAACTCAAAATTTAACTTCCTTCTGTTAGTCGAGTTGGTCAAACTTCTTACCATGATATGGGTGCTTCTATGAAACTGGTCCCTAAAACAGAATAGAGGCTGTCAAGTCAAATCAGATGTAGACTAATGTTATGAAGCAGGTTTGGAAGCACTTTGGACCTAAAAATAAATATTTACTGAGATAAGAGAAACCATTTTCAGAGAACGCACATTTTTATGTTTTTATGCAAAAATCCACATGTAACAGTGTAAAGGACATGAAAATTAAATGCTATAGTTTAATATCTTCTCGCAGGTACATTTTGGGAATCTCATTATGCAAACATGACTGCTGTTGCAACATCACTCGCAGTTAGTTATGTGTTGAAATGGGCAGGTTCTATATGTAATGCAAGTGGACACGATGGGTTACATGCAAAACCTGGAATGAGACTGCCAATCCATAAAAAACCCATGTGTATATGGGAATGGAAAATGTTTGACTCTTTCAGAATGCAATAAATTGAATACAAGCTAAAACTTCCCAACTATTGTGAGATTTCACATAATTAAATCAGTTTGGGGATCTGAAGGTACTGGGGAAACTTACTGAAATTAAATATTATCTTTTGTGAAGCACTGTTGAATGATTTTAGTGTCAACTTTGTATCAAAATGACTTTATTCTAGAGAGCCTTTTGAATTTAATACTAATCTTCATCTGTGAATTTATATCCCCTCAGCTATGAAAAGGATGTTCAGTTGTTCAAAAGCAAAGTGGTGGATAGTGTGAAACTATGCAACAGTCACCTTTTTGACCTGCCCAAGATAGATGATCCCTACGCAATAAGGTTGGTGATGTCCTTTTTTTACTTTTTTCCGCCTCAAATTCTTCTAAGTTTTCACCACTGGTAGAAAATACCCTGGAGAATTTCTCCCTGTGGATCAATAAGGTCCATTTGTATCTGTAATCCTAGGTTATGTTTGTTATGGAAGTCTAAAAGAAAGACGGTTCTGTTCTCTTACAAAATGTTCTGCTTTCATCCATTTGCAACAGTTTTTCTCCATGGAACCCTGCAGTTCACGAGGAAGCAAAAGAGCGGATGTTCACTTACAAAGTAAGTTATACAAAATGTCAGTTTTCAGTTGTACACAAACTGCAGAGTGCAGTATAATGTGGGGTTTCCTTCGTGTCTTTGAATCCTGAGGGTTTGGTAAAGCCAGTGTGAGCTCTGAACGCTTTGATTGGTTGAGCTGTTCCTGTTGTGTAACACCTAATTTGCTCTTGTTGCCTTAGAGACGGCCTGAGGATCACCACAAGGGAACGCAGGTGTCAGGCCTGTCGTGGGTGAAACCTGGATCGACGCAGCCCTTCAGCAAAGAAGATAGCCCTCCCCAGAGCTGAAGCTGCACTGTCACCGCAGCGACCACTAGAGGGAGGTACAAGCCTCTGCCATGCCACCGGCTTGCCTCAGCTGTTATGTGAACTGGATCCTTGAAACAGGAGAACTCGATATTAACTCTCCATGTTATTGCTCAGCTTTAAAGGCTTCGTAGGCATCTTTTTAAAACAGCTTTAGAATAAAGAAAGTTTGTATCATATGTAAATTGACAATGACAAATGGATGTCGCTGCAACACTTAGGCTGCGGTGAGAGTAAAGAGCTTTGTCGTTTTGAGTTTGGATCCATGCACATGTTAGGCTAGGTGACAAAATCTTTCCCCATGGGAGACAGAAAAGTATGAATAAAGCAAATCTGCATTTGTATCCATATGCGAGTTTGGTAGACTACAAACCGCTTGTTGAAATTGGCTCAGGACTGTTTGCTTGTGAGACTTGGAAAGTTTCAAGTAACAGGTGATTGAAACGTCCTCATTCTACTCCTCCCAGTATCCATACAGACCGACAAAACCTGCTTTTGTTTCTATTTGGACAGTGGTTTCTTTTTAATTTTACTGTGTAAACTATATTGTCTTACATAGTTTATAATATATATATATAAGGCAGAGTGGGTGAGGATGGTTTTAAATAAGATGTTAAGTAAGCTCATATTTTATTGTCCTTTTCTGTCTTTTTTTTATTGTTTTTGAATATTTTATTTACCCTTGACTCATGGTTATTAAAGGTTTGATCTGTACATATTGGATGCTGTGCTAAGATTTGACTTCCAGGGATATGTTTGCATCAGTGCTTAGATTTACTAAGTGGGTGTTGGTTTTCTTTGCAAATTTAAGTTAAGCTCTATTATTATTATTATTTCTTCACAAGAGCTAGACATTACTGCAGGACTGTGTACGCATCTGATACAAATCAAGTGTATTTTCATAAATTCTAGTTATTCACCTATTTTTTAAGCAGCACAAAATCAATGGCAAACTAGAGTGCTAGTCAGCGCCAGGATTCCATATTTTCTATAGCTCCAGGTCAAACTGATTTTATATTTGATGTCCTGATCTGTGGTGGGATTTAACACTAGAGGAAATATCACCAACCCCTGTTCCATATCCAAATGTGGTCATGTTAACAATGTAGAGACTGTATGGAACAATTAAGATATGTGGGGACACATGAAAACTGTATGACAGTAGATGCAGTGTTGGATCAGTTCATTCTGGATCTGAATGGCAAAGCACTTAAAGTCTGGTTTGGGCTGCGTGACTTCAGCGAACACAGGAGCTGTAATGAACCACTTCTCCAGTTTGTGAATTACCTTAGATTCAAATGCTTTTCTCTGAAATCAATAAAATGATCCAAAACCAAATCATATTGTTTTTTTATGTTTTGTACTGTCCAATTAAACTTTAATTATAAAGCACTTTAAAAAGAATAGTTGACCAAAATGCTGTACACAAATAAAACAGTCATTAAACCCATGATATTAGGTATATTCTCAAGTGAAATGGTACAGAAAAGCAATATTTAATATCTTTTCTGGCGGAAACTTGAAAGTTAAGCAGATAAATGTATAATGTTGAGTGAAACTGGGAAAAAAAAAAGGAGATAAAATCAGTTTTGTTGACTGATCTGCACATTTGCTGCTGTTCTATTATGCACCTCATAACCATTCCTGTACTGCGCTACTGCTGTTGTAAATAGGTTTGATTTATCTTAGATTCTGTCATAGTTTATTCTTATTCTAATTAATTGCAAGTAGCAAGGTAAGGGAGAAATAATGCTGTATATGTGTTGTGTATCTAGTGAACTGACTAAATAAAAAAGCTTTGTATCTTAACATCTAGATCCTGACCCAGATTTGATTTTAAAAACTGCTTTCCACTACAGAGGACATTAAAAATATATATAAATAAAATTATTGCTTAATATAAAAGAATCTACTTTTATTTGCTTGGATCTCAAGAGGGTAGAATCTGTCTTTATACCCAAGGTTGGATTGCTCTTGTTCACTTTCTCATTGTTTACTTTATTGTGTATTCAGTTTTGTTTTGCCTTCAAGGATGTCTGTCTGTCTGCATTTGTTTTTTACTTTGTGTGTGTGTGTGTGTGTGTGTGTATGTGAAAAGAAATGACTTGATTTCTCACATATTATGTTGATAGGGGACTGAACGATACACTGTTTTGTGGATAAGAGGTGGAGTTAAATAAGATTTACTTCTTCCCACAATTTTTTGAATATGCAAATGAAGTCATATATTGTTTATATATAAGTTTTATTTTGTTGATAGGGGATGAGACAAAAGACTTGTGGATAGGAGGTAGAATTAAATAAGTTTTACTTCTTCCCACAGCTTTTTGAATATTCAAATAAAGTCATTGTTTTCATCAGGGTTCTAAATTAACACCAGTCAACCAGCCAAATGCTGGTGAAATTTCAGTTTGGCTGGTAGAGAAGTTCACTTTACTAGCCACTTTCACCCATTAGTGAGTGTGTGTTTGGCTAGTAAGATCAACATCCACAAGTCATTTTGGCTGGTGATGGAAAAAGTTAATTTAGAGCCCTGGTTTTCATGTATATGTTTTTTTTTTATTTTTTGTTTTATTTTATTGTTTGTTACACTTGCGGGGACTCGGTGGGATTGATGTACTTTGTTGCACATTTGAAATAAACTAAACTTAAAAAAATAATTTAAAAAAGTTTATCCCTCGGGTATCCCTCCCAGAAAGGCCCTTCCTAAGCACCAAGTGTGGAAAAAAAACAAAACAAAAAACCAACAAAAAGGAATACTTGTGGAATACTGTTCAAAAAAATCTCCAAATACCGTGTTTGTAATGTAAAAAAAAAAACACTTTTTTGGATTCAAAAAACACATTAAAAGATTATTTTTTCCCAAAAATATTGGATCACAACTGATTTGATGTTTGTAGCCTTGATTCACACCAAAATTGGTTAATTTGCATTATTCTTTGTGGAGCTAGGTCAAATGTTCAGAAATACTATCATCCATAGGCAGAAATCCCAGGGGGGACACAGGGGTCGTGTGGGGCCCCTTCCATACAGTTGTCCCCCCAAAAAAATCATTGTAAGCACTCAAAAATAACTGAATAATATCGTCATGCTCAATAAAAATTCAACACAAGCGCTGCAAATTATAAAGGTAAATAATTATATAATAATTATATATTATATAATAATTATTACATAATTATAAAGGTTTTATTTTTTAAATTGTTGATAGATTACGACCCCCACAGTTGTTTATTCCACATGCCGTTTTCCAATGGGCGGGGCTACCGGCAGCTCCGTGTATCAGCCAGCAAAGCCATCCTCTGGCTAACAATGACAGACTACACTAATATGTAAAAACCGGTAAGTCATTTATCACACCACTGGTTCTACAAGCTCAGGGTTGGAACATGCAAGTGACTTTTCTCCTGCTTTGTCCCAAATCAGCCTCTCTATGTCTTTCTTATCAATTTATTTATTTAAAATCAGCCCGCCGGTAAGCTATCAGCCTAGCTTCAGATGCTAACAGGCTTAAAGACGTAGGGAAATCAAATTCATATTTCAAATCATTTTGACTTAAACATGTGTAAAGATTTACTGTTTA
>JAPTYR010000018.1:47199511-47217901 GCA_029814505.1 Siphamia roseigaster | reverse complement strand
ACACCAAATATACAGGCTCTTGATGGCTGTTAAATTATCAAAGTGACCTGAGAGGATTTCATGAGACAACTGGCAGCATTTTCAAGGCTCAGTATTAACAGAATTAAATGCATAGAGATTTTGAAGTACGATAAGCTAAAAATATAAAGTACACCACGACCTGTCAAAACAGCGGTGCATTAAACCTTCAGTACTACCTATAAAGCTGGTTTTCGTTTATCTGGCTGTCTCATCGTGCTTATGGTCTCTGTTTTACCTTCCTTTAGGAAAATTGTCATCAAGATTGGGAAAAAGAAAAAGCGAAAGCCAGAGTCTTCAGACGAGTCGGATGATGAACCTAAACCACGACACATTTCCAAGGATGCAGACTCCGTAAGTTTCAGCATCTCCATATTCTCAAGAAACACACATTTCGACCACTCGTCCTCTAAAGATTTTGAGTGCTTTATTTCAAGTGGGAAATTGTAACGGAGAGAGCAGTTAAATGTGAGAATGTGGTTTCCCTTTTTCATATTTGCGTGTTTCCGAAAGAAAGGGAAAGCGTCTGAATGCATTTCTATTAACACCTTGGTACAACACAGCCAGTGTAGAGGCATCCTCGGCTTGATTCTTCACGCTGCTTCAGGGCCGAGGGGAAGGCTTCGCGGCTTTAGGTTGATCTCTGGAGGATTGGCTCTGTGGTTCATGCAGAGGTCATGCGGTGGGTGGCTATCACAAGTGCACATTCTTATCTCTGATGATGGAGCCGACTGACAGCGCAGAGGCATTATGTAGGTCAAAGCATAAACAATAGCATCCTCACAAGCACCTACTGTACACACACCTTAATCATAAAAAAGGACTTTGTAATCATGGCATATTTGTGCGAATATCCAATGTTATTTGAAATGCAGCAAATTGTATTTCAATTTATTCAACTATGGCTGTGTTTGCTTCTGCCCTAACCTTTTTTCCAGTTTGTTTAATAACATAACACTTGGTAAAATTAAATTATCACATAGCCTTTTCCATTCCATTATTTTATTTATAGCTGCATGCTGTCTCCTGCTGAGCACACAGCGCAAAACGTGTGAACTGTGTAATTTATATTATTGTGTTAATTTTTTGGAGGCGTCAAAAAATAATGATGATTTTAAAAATCCACGATTTTGATATTATTTGACAAATACTAATAGAGAGGATTGCAGATGAAATTAAATTGAAATTAAACTATGAAGAAAAGATATGAGTGTTGTTTTTTTTATACAACAGTTATGTTTTAGTTTTTGCTGTTATTTATAAGTTGTTCATTTATGCAGGTTAGTAGATTTATTATGTTATTTTAGATAGAACCGTTTAAGTGTCTCATAAACAAATCCTGCATGGAGTTACACAAAAGAGCAGCATATTTTGTCGGGGACAGTTATCAGTTATTTGCCATTTTCAAAGGTCTTGTCTGAAGGAGTGTCACAGCAAGAGCTATTTCCTTTGTTCCATCATCATCCTCATCATTCTCTCTTTCGTGTCCTAATCTGGCTGTTAATTATACTTGGTAAATGGTTTTAATTAAAACAGCCTGTTGATGACTCATTTAGGCTGATTCTGTTGAAAAAGCCAAAGCAACATGGTCAGCGGTAAAGAGAAGGTGCTGCCGCCACCGCAGGGGTTGAGCCCTGTTGTTGTGGCATGTGGCAGGTTTGACTTAGCAGCTTCTGGTCAGCTTTGGTTTGACGATGTGAGGGTATGTCTCCATGGGGATGTTGGACTCCACACCTAATTAATTTTGGCTCAGTGGCATTTATTCCTAATTAACTACATATTATCATTAGGAGGGGCTCTTGTATTGATGCAGGATAGATCAGCCCACGCGTTTGGTAATTAGAAAGACTTGACAGGAAGGAAAAGAAAGACACTGAAAGTTTTCAGATCTGAATTGATTTCATCTTTGGTGGTTTTTTGTTGTTTTGTTTTGTTTTTTCCCCCTGTGTTTTTTCTGTGAGTCTGTACTGTAGTGATACACAGCTCTGTAATGAGTAGCTTTGGTTCTTAGGTTACATATTGTTTCATATGTTGTTACATGGGGAAGTACAATATGAGCTTAATAGCATGTTAAATATTTTTGTAACGTTTTCCTCTCTTCTTGCTTTTATAGAAGAGGCGATCTAATCGCCAGGTAAAGAGGAAGAAGTATGCTGAGGAACTGGAGGCCAGGTTGTCAGACGAGGAAGTCAAGGTTATTGTCAAAGCCAAGAAAACCAATGCTGCAGGGTCTAAGCAGCCTGCTGTTCAACTGTTTGTAGTAAGTGTTTCTGTGCTTGATAACAACTGTTCTAATGTATTTAGTTTTAACATATATATACATCCTGTACATGTTAAAATGACATCATTATTAGAGAATTGTAAAACTGAAAAATCTCATCAAAGGCTTTTAATTTATGCATCCATGCAGAACAAGAGTGATAAAGACTTCCCATAAAGAACATATATTGTAAAACAACAGGACTGTATGCGAAGCACAGTCTGTTCTTTTCACCACATTGTGATGTAGAAACCAGAGAATCCTGCAGTAAGTCTTTACAAAAGGGATAATACTTATTCAGTACCCATTTTTAATAATTCAGCTGCAGCGGTGGAGAAATAAGGAGGAATATTTTGACGAAAGCGCTAATAAAAACATTTTTATTGCAGTGTTAAGTCTCTAAAAAATCCACCCTGGTTTCTGTTGTCTAAATAAATCGTACCTTTTCATCTGCTTTGCACAAGTTGAGCCAGTATGGAACTAGCCAAGCTGGATTAAGGAAGATTTTTCTTTTTTTATTGCCAATTCAGTGTTATTTATATCCAGCAATTTTATTGTACAAATCACCACACTTTGTCCCCAGACCCTCGCTTGATGAAAGACTTACAAGCAGTTTAAAGGGGAATGAAACTTGAAGATGAGCAGTAGCTTATGGAGATTCCAGTTTTAAGACATTGTCATGAAGTGGGGTGTGCTTTCTTGGTATTCCAAGTGTGCTGACATTCATGCTTTTTGAAAATTCAGAACTTCACATCAAATATTTCTTGTGCACTGCATTTGTAGGAGAATCCCAGTGAAGAAGATGCTGCAGTTGTTGACAAAATCATGTCCTCACATATCGTCAAGAAGGAGGTAATGATTTTCTACCACTTTCTACCACCACCATTTTTTACCACTTTGTAGGGTTGTTAAGATGCAGGTGTTATAGAAAATGGTATGCAAATATTTAAAATGATTAATCCCAGATATTATCATAAGAAAAAAAAATCGTATGCGTTTCTGGCATGAAATACACAAACTGGTATGTGTAGTGTACAATATGGATTCTCAATGAATGCACATGTTTAGATATAAAGTGTGTGTGTGTATAAATATATATATAAAACATCTATTTGAGATGTTTCTGCACTTAACATTTTCTTCCTTTTTAACTCTGTAGGTTTCTCCAGGGGTGGTGGTTGAAGTGGAGGAGTTTTTTGTTAAGTATAAAAACTAGTAAGTTCATTATTTTTCATTATAGAAGCTGCAAAAGATTATGAAATAAGAGATTTATGTTAAAACAAGTGTCTGAAGCATATTTTTACAGCATTCAATATTGCTATTGCCAATGATCAGAATTTATAATGAATGGCGATTTGATTCTCTATTTTCAGACTAAGATTTATGAGCCATAGCGTACTTTCTCAGCCTCTCAGATAAATATATTTACTACTGGCAGATAATTTGTCACCGTCCTTGGTAGCATTTATTACCTGTGGAGTCCCACAGGGGTCCATCCTGGGACTCCTCTTGTTCAATCTTTACATGTTGCCCCTGAGCCAGTTAATAGGCAGTAGTAACGTGTTCTACCATAACTGCAGATGACTCTCAGATCTACATCTCGTTGGGAGCAGGTGAACATGGGCTCATGGACTCACTTTGTCACTGCCTCCAACATATCACTGTGTGGATGCAAAATGACTTTCTACAACTAAACTCGGACAAGAGTGAAGTCATTGTCTTTGGCCCACAAAAACACAGAGAAAGTGTTATCAGTCAACTGGAATCTATTACATTAAAAGCAAAAAATCAGGTTAGAAATCTGGGGGTAATAATGTACATTATTCAATAACATCATCAGCCTTTTGCCATCTAAAAACATTGCCAGAATCAAAGGTTTACTGTCTAAACCAGACTTGGAGAGGCACATCCATGCATTTATCTGTATCAGGTCAGACTACTGTAACGGGCTTATGACTGGACTCTCTAAATGAGCTGTTCAGACAGCTGCAGTACATCCAGAACGCTGCTGCTCGGGTTTTACTAGAACCAGGAAGTATTAGTCCTGTGCTCAGGTCTGTGCACTGGCTTCCTGTTGCTCAGAGAATAGACTTTAACCGCTCTGCTTGTCTATAAGTCTGTCCATGGTCAAAGTACATTTGTGACATCTTGGTCTCATATGAACCATCTGGGACCCTCAGAACCCTCAGGGACTGGCCTTTTGCTGGTGTCCAGTCAGGACTCAACAAGGTGAAGATGCATTTCAGTTTCATGCAGCTAAACTGTGGAACAGTCTTCCTGATGATGTCACACAGGCTTCAACTCTTGGCAGTGTTTAAATCCAGGCTGAAAACTGTTCTGTTCAACAGTGCATATAACTGCAAGGGTTCCATCTGCACTCTGACCTTTTACTTTATTTTAATTGATTAATATTTATGTTTTATTGGTTGTGTTTTAACTGTAATTGTGTGTTTTTAACTGGTCTCTTTTTTATATTTTTGTTAAGCACCGTGTATTACCCCGTGGATTAATTGTGCTATACAAATAAACCTTGCTTGCTTATTACTTTTCAGTCGTCAATTAAAACCCAACTCTCCATTGATGGTCACACGTGTGGTCAACACAAGTGGATGAAGCCCCAAAACATAGACCATGGTTAAGCAAGGGTGGAAAAACTGATTGAGATTAAATTAAACTACACTTCATCCACTCTTGAGTGCATGCATGTTCAGGTTTCTACCAGCAGCACCACAAGATCCACACTCTGTCTTTTGTAGGTCAAAAAGCTCCACTGCTTCAAATAAATGCCTGTTAGTTTGCACTTAACCTAAAAGACCCTTATCATGATTTGAAGAAATATAGTGTCACGCTGATTGTGTAAAGGTGGAAGTTTGTTAAATGTGCTTGTATATGTGTGTAGATATGACTGAAAGAGATCAGTGACTACCGAAATAGCATCAGTAAATGCTCCTGTGACCACATCTGCAATCTGTGATCACACCTGCTGGTCTCAGTGGTTGCCCCAGATGCTGTTTAGAAGGTGTTTTCAGGGTTTCTCACCCAGACCTGATAGTGTGTGTGTGTGTGTTTCTCAGCTCTTACCTACACTGTGAGTGGGCCACAGAGCAGCAGCTGGTGAAGGACAAGAGGATTCAGCAGAAGATCAAACGTTTCAAGATGAAACAAGCACAGAGGGCGCTCTTCTTCGCAGATGTAAGGCTTTGTATCTTTGGGCGCACATATGCTTTGTATAGTTTACATGCATCAACTATAGTGTGTGTGGTTTTGTAATGTACTGTATGTGTGGTTTGTTTATGTGGCCATACACATGTGTGTGCATATATTTAAAAAGGTTTTCTCACAAGCATCAATACCATATCAACTGTGTATCAGATTCCAGATGGTGAGTGGGCACTCACAATTATTCTGTCTTCTCTTTGCTCTTATTTCTCTTTCTGTCTTTCGCAGATGGAAGAGGAGCCCTTCAACCCTGACTATGTAGAGGTAGACAGAGTGCTGGAGGTGTCTTATTGTGAGGACAAAGACACAGGAGAGGTAAGTGAACCCTCTTTCATTTAGTAATCATATCTGTGGGAGGCATGTGAATGTGTGTTTGTGCTGGCATGCCTGATTATGTTTTACTCCTTTACAGCGTTTTGTAGTTGCATTCCTTTCAGTGCATTCTCCACTCCAGAGATGTCTTTGTATCTGAACAGTGCCCAAGGCCATCCTCATGGGCTTCCTCGCAGCCTTTGTTAATATTATAAAAGCAGTGCTTGGCCTTGCTCTCGTCTTTTCCAGTACTTATTCTCTTTCACCTGCTGCAGGAGGTGGTGTATTACCTGGTGAAGTGGTGCTCCCTACCTTACGAGGACAGCACCTGGGAGCTGAAGGACGATGTGGATCAGAACAAGATTGAGGAGTTTGAGCAGCTGCAGGCAGCCAAGCCAGACTCTCGCCGGGTGGTAAGTCATGCCCACCCACATTCCTCGCATATCACAGTATTTGCATTTTTCCTCTGATTGCATTTGGTTTCTAGCGCTGCTGGTGCAGGTTAGAGACTTGCTTTATTTTTCAAGTGCTGATAAAGGATGTCCTCTTCTAAAACAATCCTGATTTTGTAGCAGTTTGTTGTATGTAGATTTGGTAAATGTGTGTTTTGGGGAGATTTGTATGTTGAAATTAATGGAACTCATTAGTGAACATGAAAGTATAAATAGATAAAGAAACACACAAAATAGAAATTAACATTTTAGGGAATGAATACAAACACCTGCAGCAAATCGCATCAAACACACTGAATGGTGTTTCATCTGGGGAATGTATTAGTAATAAATATTTAACAATTATATTTATCATGCACTAATTTCATTTGTAACCTGTAACCTTTAACATGCACGGAAAGAGGGAAAGAAAGAAAGAAAATATTAAATTGAATGTTATAATTTATATTACTTTGAAAAGGAATATCTAATTTTACATATTTTTTAATCATAGATCAGTCTAAACATAATGATTTGTTTTGCAGTTGTGGTAAATAAGCTTGACATGTTAAGACTATAGACCTGATAAGTGGCACACTATTTTTTTTTTTTCTTTTTGTTAATACACACATCATACTGGCCGAAGACAATAGCCTTCACTTAGTTTCTTGTTACTAGTTGTCATATCATACTTGCTTACTTCATATCTCATATCACATGCTGTTATTTCTGAAGACATTTTTTGAGCCACATGGTAAATTGATTTGACATAAAAACTCTTAACAATAAAATGTTCCCCTTAGGAACGGCCCCCAGCCAACCTGTGGAAGAAGAGGGAGCAGTCGAGGGAATACAGGAATGGCAACAGTCTCAGGGACTACCAGCTAGAGGGGGTTAACTGGCTCCTCTTCAACTGGTATAACAGGTCAGTCCCACACATGTCTACAGCTCTGTAATGTTGAGTTTTAATAGGTGTGACACTGCTAAGCTCTGGTATGTATATTACATTTAACGTTAAACAATTTCCCAATTGTGGGATCAATAAAGCTATTCTATTCTAACTGCTGCTGGAACTAGAATCAAAAGTATTATGAAAATATAATGCAATATATCCAATAATGTGGTGGATATTTCTATCCAAACAGAAATATTAGATTAATAAACTCTTACTCATCATGTATTGTTCCATTCCTTTTTCAAAAGGAGTCTTTCATAATGAAGACCCGCACTATATCGTGTGTCTGTTTCTTCCTTAATGTGGTGAACTGTAAACAGTGCAATTTGTACAGCAGCATGGCTAACAGCTGTAGGCCAAGGGTGTGTGTCTTGGAGCAGGATTAGGGAGGTTGTGTCACAACTTTTGGTTTAACCCTTGCTTTTCAATATGATAAAGAGTTTCACCTTTCATTGGGGCAAACCATCACGCTAATTGACCCTGTACTGTAAACATAATCTGTAGGTTAAGTGTGAGATAGCAGGTGAAAATGTATAAAGACGGCACCTTTTGATGAATCAGTTGGAACTTTTTTTAAACATGTTCTTTGCTCGCAGACTGTGACATAGTGTTAGGGTTTAAGCTTGAAGAATAAAGCTGCCAAGGTTTCACAGTCCACAAAAGTACATTAATTTAACAGAATACAGGGTCATAATTATATCTAGATTTACTCACGCCAGCTTCCCTTCCTGGCTTTGGCTGAAGCTACTGTGTTGTTGTATTTTTTTTTCTATCCCTCATATCTGCTCAAGATTATAGTTTGTTTTTGTAAGAAATTTGCAGTTCTTGACACATCGATGTGTGTGATTGGTCATCTGGTGCTAATTCCACCTTTTTATATGAATGAGAAACCCGGCTCCGCTGTGTTTACCTTTGTGATTCCGCTTTGCGCAACTGTGAATATTCAGTTTCATTAGGCTGTGTAAAAGACAGAGATGCCAGGCCCTTGGTTAGTTATGAAGCCAAATGTGGTGTCACTGATCGACTCATCTGAGAGTTTGACAAAGAATAACCAAGGAATCTAAAGCAGGAGAGGTATTCAGACATATCTCCATACTTCACTGTGCCAGTCCTGTCAACACAATTTTTTTCACTCCACAGAATAGTAGGAAAAATTGCAGCTTTTTAATTTATATTGTGTTTTACCTTTGAACATTTATTCTAAGAAATATTATAATTCAATTTAGGGGTTGTACTTGCCATTAAAATCAATGTAATAATATGATGTTTGCAGCCAGATCACCCACTCCTTTTATAGATGTCGGAAAATATAAGTATCCAACTAAATATAAAATGTCAGTCACACTATGCTGATGCTGTCCTGCTCATATTACCAGAGAGGCCTTAGAAATTCGGATTAGTAGAAGTTCCTAAAAGAAGTCCCTTTTTGTGCACTGGGACTGCAGATAATGAATAACTTTTCATGTTGTGTGTGTGGACCACTGTGTGATTTATCTGTATTCACATTATTTGGTTTTGCCTATGAGGAGAGTCAAATTTCCTGTCAAGGTGCATGCTGCTGCAACAACAATTGCTTTTCTTCACCCACGATCACAAAGGAAGTGCTGCACAGTACATCTGGAGTACACAGTGTCAGTGTGCTTGCATTAACCCTGGGAATTGGCTTTGTGAGTTTGTGTATGCCTACGCAGAGAGATTCATCAAAAGTAGAGAGCTGCTTAAGAGGCCAATGGGACTATCTGCACATTGCAATTAGCATCAAGACATAATACCCCCACCCACTGGACAGCTGAATAAATGGTTTGCCAGAGTGCAGAGTATACCACGTAGCAGAAGCAGTTGTATTCATCATTATGTTGTATCTTAACGGTTTGGTCTATTATTACTG
This sequence comes from Siphamia roseigaster, assembly GCA_029814505.1. Lineage (NCBI taxonomy): Eukaryota > Metazoa > Chordata > Actinopteri > Kurtiformes > Apogonidae > Siphamia > Siphamia roseigaster. Next base: position 47,208,818 of record JAPTYR010000018.1, on the reverse strand, counting down.
CTGATGATGTTGTTTTCCCTTTACAGTTTTCCTTTTTTGTAAAAATCTGCTCTTGTCCCTTGTTTTGCCTTCCTCTTTGTCATTTTTTTGTCATCACATATTTAGTATTAGCGCCTTTTTTCTATTTTAACATTACAAGAATTCCAAAGTGGCAGAAATGCTTACAATGACTACACCACTTAGTGATATGCAGGCTGAATTTCTTATGCAGCAGCATAGTGTTTCCTCACACATGCCAGATGCTGGACACCATTGATGTATTGTCATACAATGCGGTTTTCTTTCCTTACTCACTTGGGCCTCCTTTCTATTTTTGCCTTGTTTCCACAACAACTCTCCCTCCTTCCTGTCCTCTAACCCTTGTTATATCCATCTTTCAGACGAAACTGCATTCTGGCAGATGAGATGGGCCTGGGAAAGACTATCCAGTCCATCACATTTCTTGAAGAGATCTACCGTGTGGGCATCAAGGGGCCATTCCTCATCATTGCCCCACTCTCTACGATTGCAAACTGGGAGCGGGAGTTCCGTACTTGGACCCACCTCAACATCATTGTCTACCACGGAAGCATGGTCAGCAGGCAGATGCTTCAGCAGTATGAGATGTATTTCAGGGATGCACAGGTAAACATACATTATCACAGAAATCCACAATGGTCCATAGCATCTAAAGACGTTTTGAGGATTAATTAGTCAAGTGTAAAATTTCAATGTAAGACTGTTTATTTGTCAGTATGATATACCTCCCAGTGGATCTACATACAATATATTTGTGCAAACTACAATTCACCGGAATAAAAAGGTGCTTGGACTACATGAAGTCAGCCACCTAGTTCATATTTTTGTATGTTTTAACACAGAATACAACTGTCCCAAAACACTGTCAGTGTGTTTTATCTCCACAGTATTTTTTATTTGAGCTGGGCAGAAACAGTCATTGACAAACAGCCAAGCATACAGCTTATCTTTTCAGTGTATTTAATATAAAGGTGTTATAGGGAGGTTCGTGAAGCATTTACTTAGTAAAATATTTCTTGAACACAAACCAGCAGAAACCACTTCACTTACCTGTAGTGCGGAAAGCGGTAATTCACTTTGATTAAAATAATCACAGTGTTTTTTTAGGAAAAGCAGCGCTGTGTCAGCAACATGTAGTCCTGTGACTAATCTAATGATATGTTTCAAAACAGGAGGCTGCATTCAATAGGAGTCGGATATTGAAAAACATGGCAGGACATGATTATCACAGAAAACACAAAACGGGGCCTCACTAATGGAGCACACTCTCTTACCACATTGTTTTAGAAAAAAATTAAGAAGGAAAATGGGCAGAAATTGAAGGAAGGTGAATGTACTATCAACCAAATGCTTCATCTGAAATCAAATCTGTTCCATTGCCAGGCATACAGCATTGTAACAAACATTTACAAAAGCGGCCTTGTTTAACTTCATTACTTGCATCATTCAGATGTGTATAAAATAAATCTGCAGGTTAGGCTTTACAATTTTCCAAGAAAACAACAAATTAGGAATAAAGGGGCTGGAGTAGAGCTGCACAATATATCGTTTTAGCATCGACATCGCAATGTACATTTCTGGAATAGTCACATTATAGGTCTTGCAATGTAGGAGTCAAATTAGCTCAAGGTGATCTCATCTAATTTCAAAGGTACCTGACACACAACGAATGCAGCGATCCACAAATCACAATGTTTCTTAATCAGTTTGGAGTGAGTTGCTGCTAACAACATTAAAAAATGAGCAATGAACAAGAGAAAATCACTGTCAATGAAGACTTTGTGTCAAAAAGAAAAGCAACATCAGTTATTTGGAATTATTTTTGCTACAAGAAAGTTGATACTGAAACATGTTCTGTGTCAATAGTGCTTTGGAATTGTTGCCACAACAAGAGGAAATGACTAATTTCTTTGACCAGTTACATCACCACCACACAGCTGTTATATCCTCCAGAGTATTTTTTCATATCGCAATATAAGATATATTGCCGGTTTTTTTTAAAAAATCGCAATGTCAGTTTTTTCCAATATCGTGCTGCTATAGGCTGGAGCACACAAAGGCTAACACTCATTGAAATGTGAGATTCATGAGAACAAGTTCTGAATATTTGGTATATGGTAATCTCAGCAAATAACACAAAGACAGGCACATGGTAACTATATATAGGTTTGTAAGTAGGTGGTGAGTCTCAGGCAGAGGCTATCTGTGGCTGGCAGGCCATGTGATGTGTCACAACAGGCAGTTAGGAGCTCTTAGTAGGTGTAATGAAAGCAAGCAAGAGTCGAACACAGCAGAGCAGCCACGAGGCTGTCTCCCAGGCAGCCTGTGATGTCATAGCAGCCCCCAAGGGGAAGTCTCTGTCAGCACTGCTCAGGCATATCAGAGGGAGAGGCTGCACTATGCCGGTTTGTTGGCTGGCTGGCTGTGGGAGGGGATTACTACATATCTGCATATCCCTCAAGGACTGTTGTCAAGACAATAAAGACAAATGGGGAGGCGGGGGAAGTAAAACATCCCCAGACAGACAGACAGTCAAACAAACAAATAAACAAACAGCATAAAGACTCACTAGTGAGTGCACATTAAATGACGGTTATACTAGATTGATTTCCTACCTAGAGATGTGTTGATTTCACAATGAAATTGAAAACTGAAGCAATCAATGTGTTTGTTGTCATCATTATCAAGTTTCAAATTGATAGGTATCTAATGTTAGTAGATATGAGACAGACTGTCGGTGGTGATAAATGCAGATGTTGTGTTCTCTGCACATTTAATGTGAGAACACATGAATATCATTTTCTCAGTTAATCGTTCCTTTCAGTCAGTCATCTTCTAAACCGCTCTACCCTTGAGAGGGTTGTGTGGGTGCTGGAGCCAATCTCAGGTACATATGGGTGAAGGCTGGGTCAATTCCTTTCAAAAAGCCACATTTGACATTATACAGAAATAATCCCTCAAAAATTTTGGAGCAAAGCATTTGAAATTTGACTTACTTTTGCCAGTAAAAGATTTTTGTTTTGCATACTATCACAAGAGTGTATATTGGTTTTCTACCTGCTTTCTGAGACATAGTGGTGCATTACCTTACATCTGTTCCTGTTTTTTCTCAAGGGTCGTGTGATCCGAGGTGCCTACAGGTTTCAGGCTGCTATTACCACATTTGAGATGATTCTTGGTGGCTGTCCTGAACTCAATGCCATAGATTGGCGCTGTGTTATCATCGATGAGGCTCATCGTCTCAAGAATAAGAACTGCAAGCTGCTAGAAGGCTTCAAGCTCATGAGCCTGGTAAATGAAGAATCATCTTAGGAGAGAAGACGGGGAAATTCAGTTCAGATAAACTGCATTAGGTGGTATGATGAGTTTATATTGTAAAATTGTCTTGTCACACCTCTTTCAGGAGCACAAAGTCCTGCTGACTGGCACTCCTCTCCAGAACACGGTAGAGGAGCTCTTCAGTCTGCTCCATTTCCTGGAACCGGCTCGTTTCCCTTCAGAAAACACCTTCATGCAGGAGTTTGGAGACCTCAAGACTGAAGAGCAGGTGAGTGGAGGGCTTGGCATTCTTTAGAAATATGCACAGAAGGTGTCAGAGGAAATACAAAGAACATCTAAACAAGTATCTACAGAGATAAAATAAGATTTATAGTAGGGCTGCTCGATTATGGAAAAAAATTATAATCATGATTATTTTAGTCAATATTGAAATCACAATTATTTACACGATTATGTCTGAATTTGGAAGAGCATTTATTGAACATATTTTTAAAAAAAAACAAAACTCTCCTGTCAAATGCATAAAAATATCTTATAATCTAGTAGTAGAAAATAAAACTGTTATGCTGCACTCAGTCTTTTGAAAACAAATATAATATAAATATATAAATATAATATAAAAATACAATATGAGATGGATATATTTGAGTAAATTAGTCCAGTCCAAAATAATTAAGTCCAAACTAAACTTTCTCACATTTGAGTGCACTGCCATGACATTCAAGAAAGTAAAGGGGGAAAATAGTTAAATCTCGAAAGGCTGCTCCTCTCAGAACGGAAACACTAAATAATTGTTTTTTTATTATATGAATTTTGAGATCGTCTGGAGCCAAAATCGTAATCACGATTAAAATTCGATTAATTGAGCAGCCCTAATTTATAGTGTTAACCATATAGTATATTATTTAGGATACTTTCTACGAACTCATAATTTTCAAACATAAGGATTACTTTTATTTTAAGTTGCCATGTGCGGCAACAATGCTCAGTACTGTCCATGTGTTATGTGTGTTTTTCTTCACATACACTCTGTAAAATAAAAAGGAAAATTGTTGTATTTTTCTCAACCTCCACAACACTGGTGTAGCTCAGATATAAACACCCTACTGATACAGATGGAATCCATGAAGTGGGACTTTTTCTAACTAGGCCATGGTGACATTGGTACACACACTCGCTATCAACATATGGAGGATAATGATAACAGATAATGAGGTATTATGTTACTAATTGTTGAACTACATGTCGGCATTGCTTACAAGAAGGATATTATTTACTCTTCTTTATGTGTATTTTTGTCAGAGTGTAGGTTTAGGTTATAATAGATTTTTTTTTTTTTTTTTTTAATTTACACACAACATGGGTATTAAATTCCTTCTAACAGTGGTTGGGTACAGCTGTTCCAGTGCTGTAGCTGTACTAGTAACCACAATGTAATGCTTTACCAGGAACTAATGAGTGGGTTTAAGAAGGTGATAAAATAGAGAATGCTATGCTTGTATCTCTAACATTTGTCATTTCTGTGGCCTACAGGTACAGAAGCTTCAGGGTATCCTCAAACCCATGATGCTGCGTCGGTTGAAGGAGGATGTGGAAAAGAAGCTGGCTCCTAAAGAGGAAACCATCATTGAGGTTGAGCTCACTAACATTCAGAAGAAGTACTACCGCGCCATTCTGGAGAAGAATTTCTCTTTCCTCGCTAAAGGTGCAGGTCAGGCAAATATGCCCAATCTGGTCAACACCATGATGGAGCTGAGAAAGTGCTGCAACCACCCCTACCTCATAAAAGGTAAGATGGTATCAAACACACAGAAGATTAAAAGTTATCTTATCAGAGGATGTAGAGGCAGCTTCCTTGGACACGTCATGGCCTTGGTTTAAGAGCTCTTAGTGTTCATTACACAATGATTAATTTGTTAGATCAAATACAGCTTACTGAAAATGTCTGAACAGATTCTGCATAGAGTCATCCTATTCTTTTGCTTTTGTTCCTCCTTTATTTTTGGCCATACCACTAGAATTAAATCTGCAGGGTACCTCTCAAGCAATAATGACAATAGATGCAATCTTTGTTGACAGGCTTGAGAAACATAGTCCTTGGACAACCCTGGAAATGACTACGGTTTAATGCTAAAACTAGGATCAATACGAACCACTGCTGCTTCTACCGGCGTTGCAGTTTACGAGGTCTTATTATTAATGCATTTATGATAAGAAGGAAATTGTATAAGTGTAAGAAGTGCTCGAGTGAAATATTGGTCTTGTAGAAAGAATATATGAAACTTCACATTTTGCTGATGTCCCATTTTCTTTGCTTCATCAGGGGCAGAAGAGAAGATCCTCGAGGACTTCAGGGAGGTCCACAGCCCCACTGCCATCGATTTTCACCTGCAGGCTATGGTGCAGTCTGCTGGGAAGCTTGTCCTTATTGACAAACTGCTGCCTAAGATGAAGGCAGGAGGGCACAAGGTGCTCATCTTTTCTCAAATGGTGCGCTGCCTGGACATCTTGGAAGACTACCTCATTCAGAGAAGGTAATGATGATGGATGGTGAAGAAATTTTGCTCATTTCTTGCAATTAGGGTTTGCCATAGAGGTGTACCTGCCATGTAATACATGTTCACTTAATGTCACTTTATTCCACAGCTGTGAAGTTACCTCTGTATAAAATGGTGCAATGGTTCTGTCAGATTATAAACATTGTCACACATGGTTTGATTGTGTGGGGTCTTGGTCACATAAATCTATGCAGTCTAGCTGTAGGTGTGTTGTGGTTAGACTAGGTACCCAGGAAATAAAGGTCAGTGTAATTGAAGCATAACATATACATCTGTGTTCTTATGTGGATTAATGTCTGGGTAATTAAATTACATCTGAGATCAATGTGAGTATGATGGGTTTTAGTTGTTGAGTCACTTTTTTGTTATTTTATTCTGGTTTATTGGGCTGTCATCTCTTTGTCTGTCTCATGTCTACAGTTTGACGAGTCTCCTTTTCTTCTGGCTTTCCACCAGCAGCTGGAGCAAACCTTAAACTATTGTAAACTTGTGAGATAGTGCAGAGCATGGAGCACAGACCTCAGACAGAGTTCAGCAGCAGGTTACAGAAGCCCTCAGGGCTCCACAACATTAGACAGACTGGAGTTTGTGTGAGGTTTCTACTGACTGGAAGTGGCTTTCCCCAGGGAGGGCCAAGGGTCAGACTGTGGGAAGGGGTGGGAATGAACAGAGGGATGAAAGAACATAACCCGCTCTTAAAGTAACAGTTTGATCTTTGAAGATGTACTTTTTAAAGCTGTAATGACAAGGAAAAAAACAGGGTTTTTTTCCTCCTCTGGCCCAGTAAAAACATCTGTGCTTCTCAGTTATCACAAACCTGTTTTACTGAATCACGTTCTTTGGGTAGACCACAAAATAAATAAATCTGTGTGTGTGTGTGTGTGTGTGTGTGTGTGTACACACAAACACGCACAAATATTTTTAAAATGCATATCCTGAAGTGCTGTTTATTTCTGAATTCAATATAATAACCATTGTGGATCATTCTTGTGTGCTGCAGGTACTTGTATGAGCGGATAGATGGGCGCGTTCGTGGAAATCTGCGGCAGGCTGCTATTGACCGCTTTAGTAAGCCTGACTCAGACCGCTTTGTTTTCCTTCTGTGTACGCGAGCCGGTGGCCTGGGAATCAACCTCACAGCAGCAGACACTTGCATCATCTTTGACTCTGACTGGAACCCACAGAATGACCTGCAGGTAGAGCAAAACACTGTTAACGTATTACTGAGATATGCAATGTTAGATTTTGACAGACGTTCAGTACACTAATAAGTAGTGTCCTGACTGCCATCTGCTCATATAAACACCTGCCAACACGACTACCAGAGCAACCAGAGTTTAATTTTGTACACATAAATACATTGCTCATAACTCAAAATGAAATCTCTCTAGTTATGATTAATCAATTACTGATAATGTTCTGCTTTCCACAGGCCCAGGCTCGCTGCCATCGGATTGGTCAGAACAAGGCAGTGAAGGTGTACCGTCTCATCACCAGGAACTCTTATGAACGAGAAATGTTTGATCGTGCCAGCCTCAAGCTGGGTTTAGACAAAGCAGTGTTACAGAGCATGAGTGGTCGAGATAACAGCCTGGGAGGAGGCACTGGGGGAGGGGTGAGTTTGAGAATCATCCAGATGTTCTGGAATAGAAATGACAAATAACGTCATTAAATAATTGAAATCATTTTCATTCTTATTTCAAAGAGATGTTTGTTTGATGACAGTGCTGACAATGAATGAATTCCATTACATGAACTGTCTTTTTCTGAACATTAGATTAATTGAACTATTTCACAAATAAACAACAGAAGATCTCATTATAGTACTGTGATGATCATACCCCTGTTTCATGCCATTATTGCTTCACTTTCTCCAACCTCTGAGAACATACCTTCTTCACTGCTTTTTGCCATATTTATAAGAAAACAAGGATAATACTTTTGCGTGTTTTTTAGATTTGAGTCATGAAAACATTTTGTTTTGATCATTTTTAATATCGGTTGGGTATTAAACTGAAATATGTTAACACTTTTATCAGATGACATCAGTCTTGAATAACATCATGGAAACACAGTAACATATGGCAGATGAGAAGAAGAAAAGATGCCAAGCAAAGAGAAAGAACTGTTCACAAATCCTAAAACTTGGAGCTCAGTCTTTAAATTTATGCTTGAAGTGTAACCGATCCTATTAGGGTCTAATCTCTTTGTGAGGGAGTTTGTCAACACTGTTTGAAGTGTGTAGGTGGAGGCTGAGCCATAGTCATCTGTGACTTATCTAACTATAAGGGGGTTGAGATATTAGCAGGTCCCCACATCTGGTCTGACTGAACACATCTGGCTTGTATACAAATCTGTAGAATATTTTAAAGGTTGTAGGTTATGTTTGCCCTGATCTTGCATCTTGTTCTGCACTATATGTGCCTTAGATCATTTTTGCAATCTGTTTCTTCAGATTTATTTGATGGACATAGTTTCTTTGTCCTAAATCTTTTTTTCTTGTGTCCTAGGCGGCCCAGCAGCAGCTTTCTAAGAAGGAGATTGAGGATCTTTTGCGGCGTGGTGCTTATGGGGCCATCATGGATGAGGAGGATGAAGGCGCCAAATTCTGTGAGGAGGACATTGACCAGATTCTCCAGCGCAGGACAAAGACCATAACGATAGAGTCTGAGGGACGAGGATCTACCTTTGCTAAGGTGGATAGAACATTTAAATATTAAACAAATACACACATAATACATTTTTGTTTAAAGGAATTATGCATGCTTTTGGAAACCAGAGCATTAAAAAATAAAAAAAGCACAGCTCCTAAGTGAATATTTTAATTTGACCTTTTCACTTTTTGCCAAAAATTCTTTTCATACCAGTTCTTGCAGACTTGCGCTGTGTGACATTTGTTTTTTGCAGGTCGCTAGCTCCCCTGATTACTGACCAGGAGCTTCTCAGAAATACATCCACTCACAGAGAGGCAAATATGATTATGGTGTGATATGATTATGATGGGTCATGTCTGTTTTTCAGGCCAGTTTTGTGGCGTCCGGAAACCGCACAGACATTTCTCTGGATGACCCCAACTTTTGGGACAAGTGGGCCAAGAAGGCTGATATCGATATGGAAATGGTCAATGGCAGAGTATGTATCCAAATATAATAATTTATTTAGATGAATTTCAAAGAAATATTGCAGATGTTGAACCACAAATAAAACACAATATTCTGCCCTTGAAAATGTCTTTGTGACAGAAATGGAAGATACCAAGTTACTATCAAATCTTCATAATTTAAAAAAAATACAAGATCAGTTATACGTTAGTCAATCAATTGCTGAGTTTAGTTTCAATCACACAAGATCTTTCATCAGTGTTGAACTATCTCTGGAACTACACTACCGGTCAAAAGTTTGGGGTCAGCCACATTTTTCCATTCCCAATGTCATTGACAATGCAGTGAAAA
>JAPTYR010000018.1:47177382-47198891 GCA_029814505.1 Siphamia roseigaster | reverse complement strand
TTTCATCATTTTCACTGCATTGTCAATGACATTGGGAATGGAAAAATGTGGCTGACCCCAAACTTTTGACCGGTAGTGTATATTCATGCTGTACCTCTCCAGTTGGTCTTTAATGTGTAATGAAGTTCTTTGCTGAAATGTTGTTTTGCCTTTCTTGATCTTTACAGAACAGTTTAGTGATAGACACTCCTCGTGTCAGGAAACAAACAAGGCCATTCAGTGCAACCAAGGATGAGTTGGCGGAGCTATCAGAGGGTGAAAGTGAGGGTGACGAAACCAAACCTAAGCTAAGGCGCAATGACCGTCTCAACAGTTACGGACGCACTGAGTGCTTTAGAGTGGAGAAGAACCTGCTTGTTTATGGGTACACTTTTTAAAAATGTTTTAATAAATCATTAAAATTAACAGCAAGAGACTCCTTCACCCTTGGCCCAGTTTTCTTAACCTTTGTTTTGTGTTTATACAGGTGGGGTCGTTGGAAAGACATTCTGATTCATGGACGTTTTAAGAAGCAGCTGACAGAGTGGGATGTGGAGTCAATTTGCAGGGCCCTCCTGGCCTACTGTCTGGTCCATTACCGTGGAGACGACAAGATCAAAAGCTTCATGTGGGACCTTATAGCCCCTACTGAGGATGGACAGACCAAAGAACTGCAGAATCATCTTGGTGAGAGTCAAGACTTTGAGGCTATCCGTAAATAAACTTGCATGCAACACGTTGTGACATCTGTATGTCATCGTCAAAAGTATGTTGTGCTATTGATTCTCTCTGCTGCACCTTTAACTTCTGAACTGTTCTTCCAAAAGGTTTGTCTGCTCCCGTCCCGCGGGGCAGAAAGGGCAAGAAAATGAAAACTCAATCCAGCAGTTTTGACATCCACAAGGCAGAGTGGCTTAGGAAACACAACCCTGAGCACATGCTTCAAGATGATGGCTACAAGAAACACCTCAAACATCACTGCAACAAGTAGGTGTTTCCTTATGTCATTATATACACTGCAGTTGAAAGTTAGCATTTTGCATTTGTCCACCTGAGATGTTTTTTCAGTGTTTATATTACTTATACATATTGTACGCACCATATAATTTATTTAAGTGTATACTCCTGTGCTGTTGTGTGCATTCTGGATACAGTCATTATTTTCCTTTAGTGCTGTGTGTTCTGTTTATATTTAATAAAACGAAGCGCTAAGTGTATAAAATTACAATTGGCGCGTGGCTCGGATTTTAAGCAACAATTATTATGAGGGACTGAACATCAACTCACTCACTGATTTATTCAACGGATGTGCTTCACATTTAGACCAGCTGACTGATATGAAGCTTAATGAGACTTCAACACAGCTAATGGCCGTCATAGATCTCTCTTATTTACAGACAGGGAGGAAAAGATGGCCGCTGCCATTGTGATATAAAGCCAAATAGATGGCTGCTTCTTTTTAAAATGAGGGCTTGTGTCCATAGGGCTTTGGACATAGAGCATTGCAAGCTTCCATGGAAAGTTCCCCATTGTTTTCTTGTCCAGTAGTGCTGAATCCAGGGATTGTCTGATATGTGACATAGCGGGCAAACGGGGACGCACTGCCAGAAGGCTTTGCTGACTCCCGTGTTTTCAATGCGAGGAAGTGGAATGTGACTGGTGGAGAGTGGGGCATGCACTGGCCTCCTTAACAAGACCCTAAATGTAGGACAGACCTTGTACATGGCGCTAAAAACAATAGGGAGCAGTGAGAATTGTTCAGAATGTCTTAAAAAACACTGCTTGACATAAAGAGGCTCCAAAAATTTGCTCAACATGGATCATTATGTTGTGAATTTTTTGTTCCTCAGGCAGTCTCAAATATCAATATTACGTTTAGTTTGTGCAGTATTTAAAAAAAAAAAAATCATATTAACTCGCAGTGTTTGGGTTTTGAGTCGGGATGAGCATCTGGGTTTTCACAGTGTGTTCTGTTTGTTGCTTGCCAATCATTTCATGCATACTTGGCTTATCTTCCTTTTGAAATGATGACTGTGCTGAGGTCCTCCACAACCTTTCTGAGTGAACCACATCACACATACACACGCCGACACTAACAAAGGCTTGGAAAGAGAGTGATGAAGGGCTGTGCTGACAGGCAGAGGAAGCAGCAGCTGCTCCTGGGCGGGTCCAGTCACACAGGAGGATTTGGGTGGAGGACGAGGGGGGAGGAAGTTCAGGACTTTGATTTACCACAGCTACAAGTCTTGACTAGTCACTACAGATGTCCATCACTCCTGCAGACAGACAAACCTGGGAGCTTTGCAATTTTTCCTGGTCTTATCATTGATTCCAAGGTGGACTTGGAGCTCATTTATATCAATATGTAGCTGAGTTAGTGTAAGAATGATGGAATGCCTGGCATGCTGTATATCAGAGCAACAGTCCCCGCTCTGTCTACTGAATGTTGGACAAAGATGAACTGAGTGTACCTGGAAAAAACAAAAACATATCATATGGTTTTTAAAAAGCCATGTGGTGTTATCTTTTAATGAAGCATTTAAAGCATTTTACATTTTGAAAAAATACATAGATGTTAATTTAGATAAAGGTGTGATGCCTCATATTCTCCACTGATTTAAAAATGGCAGCTGAAATGTATCCTCTGAGATGTAGCTTTTCTGTAAACGGTAAGCACAACTACTCCGTGGAGAATTTAGCTTTCATGCCAAAAACCTCGCTGCCGCATTTTTCCAACAGCAGGCATTACATGATGGAATGAAAAATCACATTATGTTTATACAAAATGATTACACACAAAGCTCGTCTACATTAAGCAAAATCTCAAGGCATACCAGACGTTTTGAGTGTGGCACACCAGCGCACCACAGTTCCCACCACTCCGCTGTCTGTGCTCAAAGCCTGCTGGCTATGATGTGTGATCATGCATCACAGAGCTAATGTCTCCCCTGTGAGTCAGCCTCTCTCTACCTTGTCAGCCTTGACTTCCCAGCCTTCATTTTGCTGCCAGAACACGACCACATTATGGGAGAAGAGAGACTTCTGTCTGTTCATTCAGTCCTCCGAGCCTGGCTATGTAGCTGCTCATGAGATAATGTCTGCTTCAGTGATACAGAAATGTACGGAGCTAATTGATCAAACATAGCATTTATCCTGGCGCTGTAGTGTAATCATTCAGATGCACAAGTAATGAAATAAATACATCCTTGAAATCACTCGTGTATGATGTTGAAACAAGTACGATATACAGTTACATGCTGTTCATTTGCACGTATGATCACAGCGTGTCGCTCATTTCATTCGTGTGCTTTGTGTTTTAACAAATTGCTGTGTGTCCTGAGAGAGAGAGAGAGTGTGTGTGTGTGTGTGTGTGTGTGTGTGTGTGTGTGTGTGTGTGTGTGTGTGTCAGTTCTGCTCGCTCAGCATTTGTGTGTGGTCGGGGCTTTGTTGTGACGACTCGGTTTTCTCTCTGCAGGGTGTTGCTCAGGGTCAGAATGCTCTACTACCTGAAACAAGAGGTGATAGGAAGCCAGGCCCAGAAGGTACTAGACGGCATAGACTGCAGGTGAGCTGAACTTTGACCTCCTCGATTGTTAAAGTATCTTGCATTCTCTTTCTCCTCTAAGCTTCAGGATCCTTTTTTTTTTCATCCATTTTTCATTCTTTAAAATGAAGTTAATATATTTCCAGACATCTTTTAGATCATAGTTGTGCTAGTCACTTCTTCTAAGTAAAGGGACACCAACAGTTGTAGAATTCCTGAACTGCACAAGAAAAGGAATTTTTCATTTTGTTTTTTTTATTGGTTATAACAATAATGTTGGTTTGATTTATAGGCCTATCCTTTTAGTAGTTTTGTACAAAACAGTGCCACAAGCCAAACTTAAATTGATTTGTAACTATTGTTTTATTGTATCTCAAAAATCAACCATCTCTATTTGTCTTTTTATATCGGGTAAATGTGAAAGTGGTTTGGTCACTTGTATATGGCATCAACCTGTTGAACAAAGAAACAGCTGATTGGTCAGATGAATAAGAAAATGGAAGAGCTCCACCTGCTGGTGGGAAAAAACAATTTTTTCAACACTACTATTCATTATGAAAACACTGTTGAAATTTCCACATGGCTCTGTTTTCACAATTCTTATTTTGTTAATTTGTAAGAAAAGGCATGTTGGAATTTTGAATACTTGGCCTCCAGAACTGCTTGAAGCATTAATATTGATGATTAATTAATATATAAAGGGTTGAATCTTAAAATATAATATTAGGTTATTCCAGATAAAGTCTTTCGTAAATGACAGAATAATTAAAATCATCAGACCTCAAAAAAACCTTTTTTGTTAATTTGCATAGATTTACTTCACTGCCGCTCACTGTGTTGCTCGGATATCTGTCTGTCAAAGTTCCCCACATAATCTCCGTCTGACTCTGTCTCTTCTATAGTGAGATAAAAATCTGGGTGCCAGAGCCTGACCATTCAGAGCTGCCAGCTTTGTGGTGGGATGTCATCTCTGACAAGTGCCTGCTGCTGGGAGTCTACAAGCACGGTACGTAATCTCATATCTTACAGCGGTCGGATGGTTTTATGGAAAATAGGAATAGAAGTAAACGAATTGTGTACCAGATGTGATCACTTTACAAGCAGTATGCATCAGTTGCCACAATGTTTATAATACTGACTTTTTTTTGACAAGTAAAGGGTTAATAAAGCCCTTCTATCAATATATAGAGACTGTGGGAAGATCACCAGCCTGTGTATCTAAGAGTTTCCATTCTAACTTTGTTTGCTTGTCCTCCTGTGTACTCAAAGGTTATGAAAAGTACAACACTATTCGTGCAGACCCTACACTCTGCTTTCTAGAGCGTGTGGGTCGACCAGATGAGAAAGCTATTGCTGCTGAACAGAGAAGCAATGATTTCATGGATGGGTATGTATATGTAAAGCATTTTTTTCCTCTACCTATTTGGGTGAAGTTTTCTAATTCATAAAATGACTTTTGCAATCTCTTAATCGGTGTGTAGAGATGTGGATGATCCAGAATACAAGCCTGCTCCAGCTCTGATAAAGGACGAAATGGAGGTAAGATGACAGAAACTGAAGCAGGATCTACGTAATACAGGTTTTAATTACCTTCAAAACCTGAGTATCTTAGATTTTTATTTAAAAAGGATGTGTCCTGTCATTAACATAAAGTACTTTCTCATACAGGACGACGCCTCCTCTCCAGGAGACTTGGTTGTCACTGACAACGCCGGAGGTAAGTATTAGATGCTTGTAATCCGCAGCGGATTATGACTATCATCGCACTAAAACCAGGTCTCCCATAGGCAGTACAAATGTGAGAAAGGTGTGAACAGATTAAATAATGTGATGAAATATAGCAACTTATTTTTGCTTGCATTGATTGGTTCTGCTTTCTACTTTTATTAGATGCACTTCCAGTGGCGGAGGGTAATAGTGCATACTGGCCCTCCCCATCTGTGCTGACAGCCAGGCTGAGACGTCTCATCACAGCCTCCCAGCGCTACACCAAGAGCCGGCAGATCCTGCAAATCCACCAGACTCAGACTCAGACCCAGTCCCAACACACCATGATCCTGCCTACTGCGCTCTGTCCACTTCCCCCCACACTCAATGAAACACTTAACCCGAAGATGGTTGCCAAGATTGAGCGCCAACAAAGGTCAGAGTGCCGATCTAAGATGGATTAAAAATTGAAAGGGACCTATTAGAGGTTCTTATTCATGAGAAACGAGACACAGTTGGATTTCACTATTGCAAGAGGAGTTCATGATTGTGCTGGAATAACTGTCTTTATTTCACACTCTCTCAGATGGACCAGGCGAGAGGAGGCTGACTTCTACCGCGTCGTCTCCACATTTGGTGTTGTTTTTGACCCAAGCCTCGGCCGGTTCGACTGGACCAAATTCAGGGCCATGGCGCGGTTGCACAAGAAAACTGATGAGAGCCTGCAAAAATACCTGTGTGCTTTCACCGCCATGTGCCGAAGAGTGTGTCGTCTGCCACCGAAAGAAGGAGGTCAGAAGCCTCCTTGATATTTTAGACATTAAAAATGGTTAGGGTATTGTTTTTAGTTCCTTTTTTTTTCCTGTTTGCTTGTTTGATTCTCAGCAACTTTATGTAAAAACTACTGGACCAATTTCCATGAAATTTTCAGGAAAGTTGTGAGGTTGTCCAGAATAGATCCCATTAAATTTTGGTGAATATAGGTCAAAGGTCAAGGTCACCAAAATGTTTTCTTTCATAATGATAAGAGATGTGGCAAATCCGGTAAAACATTTACGAGGGGCAGGATTTGTTGTGCTTGGTAAAACTTGTTCAGTCTTCATTGAAGCTTGGTATTAAAATCTGAATGTTCAAGGAATCACACCAACATTTTTGCTTTTTTTTAAAATGTTTGTCATAGGTCTGTTGCCTCCCTATATCCTGAGTCAGTTATCTTTTTTAAACAGATTTTAGATTTAATGAACTACTTTTACTTTTTCCAAAACCCTGTAATAATTTGTTTAACATGCATAGATTATTATGGAGACTTATCAAGGTATCATTGCTGCATATAGTATTTTCAAATGGTGGTAATGGTTTTTGATTTCCAATAGAACTCGGTAAAACTATAGTCACCCACCAGGTTCAGCAGTACTGAGACAGGATGGTGATGCGGTTAATGATTTGTGGAAATACAAATAGTGTGATGTTTAAACTTCTGGCACAACTGGTCTTCTGGTCTCTCTGGTCTTCTCCCTGTACAGCGGTGTTTATTTCTTTTGACACATTCTCAAGCTTATTTCATTTCTTCTTCTCTGTTCCAGATTCTGCAGTGGACCCATCTCTGACCATCCAACCAATCACAGAGGAGCGAGCGTCTCGTACCCTATACAGAGTAGAATTACTTCGGCAGGTGAGGGAGCAAGTCCTTCGGCATACGTTACTTTATGAGTGTCTGTCACTGTGTCAGATGAGCTCTGATCTACCCGTGTGGTGGGAGGCCGGTACCCATGACCGCGACCTGCTGATTGGTGCTGCCAAACACGGTGTCAGCCGTACAGATTACCACATCCTCCGAGATCCAGAGCTCAGCTTCATGGCTGCCCAACGCAACTACAGCCAGACAAAAGCACAGCAGCAATCGCGCACATCCACCCCACTCCTCCACCTTCAATTCCAGACCCCCAGCTCACAGCTGACGGGATCTCCACTGCACCCACCGCCGCAGAGAGACACAGACCTTAGTGGGGTTATACCCAAAGTGGAACCTGCCTCAGAGGGAGAAGAGAGCAGGGAGAAACAGGCCAACAACTGGAGCCCTCCTCGAGCACCTGCAACTCCAACAGGTCTGGAGGAGAAGCCTGTTTCTGAAACAAGGGACAGCGAGAGGCAGATGGCAGCAGCGAGAACTAAACCTCTCACACCCAACTCCACAGAGAGGAAACCCAAAAAGGCCAGTAAGAGGAGCCGCAGGGAGGCCAGACGTGGCTCAGACTCTGACTCCGATGGCTCTTCCTCAAGCTCCTCATCTCGCTCCTCATCTTCTTCCTCATCCTCTTCTTCATCATCACATTCCGGATCTAGCTCCTCCTCCTCATCATCATCTTGCTCCTCTGGCTCCTCTTCCTCGTCGTCATCCTCTTCATCTTCCTCTGATGACAGTGATAGCGAGGGAGAAGAAGGGAAGAAGAAAGGTTTGTACTTGTAACTAATCATTTTTTAAGTATGGACACTGAAATAACTGTTGTCTCATAGTCATATGCACAGACAGTATATTTCACTGCGTTTCTAACCAGCTCTATTGTTTAACTGAGCTGTACCACGAATTACTTATCTGCCAGTACTTCGGCTTCATAGAGCCGTCCACTATTTCTTGACAGTGTCTAGAACATTTATACAAGATATTTTTATTGCACAATAAAACATTGTGTTTCTAATGTCACCCTTTGAATTATACATCCTGTGACTCTTTTAGCAACTGCAGCAGCAAGTGTTAAGGGCTTTGACGAGGACAGTGTGGCATCTATGAGCACAACACAAGATGAAACACAAGACACCCATGTAGCCAACGGCATCACCGGTAACTCTTCGCATCCTTTCCAGGGAGGAGGATACATGCTGGCTGCATCCTACTGGCCAAAGGTGAACCACACAGTGATAGCTCATGTTTAAAAAGCAGTTGAGCTCCTTTTTAATAATCATGGATGGGTAGTACTGTTCACATAGCTCATACTTCAAATAATAGTTTTATTTGAGATTCTTAAGCACTTTTGATTGCATCAGAATGAAGCTTGGATGTATTTTATCATTACTTCTGAAAGTGCGTTATTCCTTTGTTTTAATAGGGCTTTAGATATCTCATATTCTGATATATCCAGATAATGATACACAGATATTATGGCACAGAATTTAACAAATGCTTTGTTTATATAAAATGGCATAAAAGGCATTATAATATAGAGAAGGATAGAAAGAATATAGAGAAAAGGTTGTTACTCATATTTAACTAATTTCTCCTTTTTATATGTGGTTGCACTAGTATACTGTCTGGAGTTCTATATTGGCCAACATTTGTCATTATGGCTTATCAACATGTAAGACATTATTACCCTAATGGTAATAATGCTCATTCCATGTGATGAAAGACGAAAACAAAATGGAAAATAATATTAGCATCTGATAATCAGTACATTTTAATTTTGAGCATTGACATCTGTATTGGCTCAGACTTTTTTTTTTTTTTACCTCCCTAACCTTTGTGTTACATTGCACATATCCTCATGAGACCCAGCAATGCATTTTTGCTGCTACCTCTATCAATGTTGTGTGGGAGAATGCAAATACTGTGGAAATGATGAAAAATACTGCACCTAAGAATTTGATTACTTACACAAAGTAAACAAAGAGGCATAATATGACATGGTAGATAGTTTTTCTATTACAATACTGTATGTGTCTTTATATTACGCAGTTGTAAGAGTGATGGTGATGGACACATACATGCTGTGAGGTTTTTTTGGGAAATCATAGTGATCCATATGGAAGTGAACTGATCTCTGCTGCTTTGGTTTATTTAGGATCGTGTGATTATCAACCGCCTGGACAGTATTTGCCAGGCAGTGCTAAAAGGCAAGTGGCCAGGAACACGTCGCGTCTACGAGCCCGGAGGTGCTGTGGCCTCTTTCTACACCACCAAGCTGATGGACAATGCAAACAGCCTGTGCGAGGACCCCTCTGCCTCTCCACAGGGGTCAAAGGTGACGAAGCATGTTGCAGAAAACAAGGAGTTCTCAGTAAAGCTGAACGATGTATGTTGATTTCTCCCCTCCTCCCTCTCCTCCTCCCTCCGCTTCGTCCTAACCATAGGACCCTACCACTTCTGCTGCTGCCATGACTGGTGTTAGCTGCCGTGTTCAGCATGTTTCTCTGGTTTTCATCTTTCTGTCCTTTGGGTATGATTAGTGGTTTTGACTGGCTGGCAGGAGGAGAGATTAATTTAATAGCAGCCTTCCTTTCTTTTCCCACACACTCAATTTGAATTGGGCTCTGAGGCTGTGATTACATGAGCACAAATCACTCAGTCATGAGAATATAATAAGGTTCAGTTTGAAGCCTCTCTAGACTGAAGGGGTCTTACGTATAATCTGATTGAAATGGAGACCTTGGCTGTGGGTGTTCCCTAATATGCTATTAACCATACAGGCTTGAGACTCGCTTTCATTAATTCTTTGCTTTTTGGCAATAAGGATCTTCTCACAAAGTCATATTCTTCACCATCCTTGACAGTCAACATTTTTTTTTTTTGCTTTTTGCATTTGAAATCTTGATATTATATGCTGACAGCAGCTATCTCTTTGGCATGGCTCCTCAGTATCCAAACACTGAATAAACTTTACCCAGTCACCCTTTTAGCTACTGTCCACTGTGTGTCCATGTGTCCCAGTACCACTAACAATACAATACATGACAAATATTTGATGCTGTTGTGAGAAATTGTAATTGCTACTGCGATAATATTTGACCCATCAAAGTAAAATAGAATATCTGTGTACAAACTAAAAGACCTGAGGTGGAGTCAGGAACTTAAGAATAATATTAATAATCATGTAATTTCTTCTGTTTGCCCTGTAACTTTGTCATAGTCTTATCTAACGCTAGTTGTGTTTTTCTTTGTGTGTGTCTGTGTAGCAGGAGGGAGGTCTGAAGTTGACCTTCCAAAAACAAGGTTTACCTCTAAAGAGGCCCCTGGAGTCAGAAGAGGGCCCCCAGGCCCAGCAGCAGTATTTGGCCCGACTTCATGAGCTGCAGAGCGCTTCGGACACCGGCCTGGCAGACATCACAAAACCTCAGTGCAGCTTCCAGAGTGGTGGGTTCATTTCAATATTTACATGATGTGTTAAGCTCAGACTCCACTGGTTTTCTTTCCTTACACCACTAGATGGCGCCATAAGATAGAGTAAAGTTTTGGTTTTTTGTGGTATGAGGCCAGTTTGAGCTGAAAGTTTAACTAATATTTTCATTTTAGATGAGACTAAGGCTATGTTCAGACTACAGGCAAATGTGCCTCAAATCCAATTTTTTACCCATATGTGACCTATATGCAAGCTGTTAAAGACAGTTTGAACAGCACAAATCCAATTTTTTTTCTAATCCAACCCAGGCCACTTTGATATGTGTTCCTAAATCTGGTAATATTTTGGCACGTGACTTTAGTCTGAACACCCAGGTCACATTTATCCGACGTTTGTGTATGTTAAATGTGACAATGTCACAATTCTGCAAACGCAGGCGTGTTACTTCCATAAATACACCGCATGCCTGCCTACGTGGTCACATATTATGTCAGGGCCTCTTTTGCACATGCAGGTCGCTTCAAGGTTGTGTTCAGTTCATACTCAAAACTGATAGAAGTCACATTTAATGTGTAGTATGAACGAGCACACAAAAAATCTGATTTCACAAAAAAAAATCCAACTTAATGAATTTAGACCTGCTGTCTGAATGCAGCCTAACATGCTGGTTCTTCCACAGTGCCTCCAGGTCTTGCAAGTCAGATGAAGATTAATGGAGTGTTAGACGGCCAACCAGTGGTGAAGAGGCGACGAGGAAGGAGAAAGAACGTGGAAGGCATGGACCTGCTCTTCATGAACAGGAACAGAGTCCCTGCTGTGCTTGATCAGGTAAGAAGTTGTCTTATGGAACCCGCAGAGGTTCCCTGCGATCTTAAAAGGTCTTCCAAATCTACATTTAATACCCTAAAAAAGTCCTTAAAATGTATTATATTTGATATGGTAGATCTTAAGTTACATTGCCATAAACTTGTTTGTTGTATTGTGTTTAAATGTGTCTGGGAAATATCCAAGCTGGAAAGAAAGTAATGTTAGTCTCAGTATCAGTTTCAACTGACAATTTATATTGAAATTAGGAACCATTAACTTTGCTGCTCCTGGTGAGAAATGGCTCAGAACAGTGGGAATCAAGGCAGTGGAGTAAATAAATACATTTTCCTAAATTCTATGAGTCGCAAGTTATTTGCCACTATAGCTGTGAAATGGGATTTAAATGTTGTTTTATGTAGTCCTAAAAGGTCTTAAATGTAACTTGTAGGAACCCTGACCAGAGGATAAAAGCACAAATGAACACTTAGAAAAATAAATAATTCTGTTATTTTTTTTTGTAAAGTGAGTGAATATATGCCCTGTATATTGTCTCCAGGTGCCTCCAGGATGGGGTGGTATAGGCCAGGTGGGTGTGTCTGCTGCCTCCTTACCGGGCTGCAGCCAGAGCACAACTCAGGGCCCTTCAGACACTGAGAGCAGGGTCCCTGTCATCAACCTTAAAGATGGCACACGGCTCGCAGGAGACGACGCTCCCCGTAGGAAAGACCTGGAGCAGTGGCTTAAAGAGCACCCTGGTTTTGTAGCAGACACAGGAGCCTTTATCCCCGTGAGTCCTTTTCTTCTGTTCACCTTGTCACATTTCTGTACCCGATGGAAAAACACTGCGAGTTCTGTGTAAACCTAACTATTCTTTTCGTTCATGTCCAGGGGGTAAATAAAATGCAAATGCAGTTCCACTTCCAGGATGGTCGGCCCAAACAGAAGAGGCACCGCTGTAGAAACCCCAATAAGATCGATGTGAACAGTCTGACAGGAGAAGAAAGGGTCCAGATCATCAACAGGAGGAATGCACGCAAGGTGTGTTTCTGTGTCTGGATGCGTTTTCCAACACTGAGCTATTAAAAAAGAAATACACTTTGTATTTCTATACTTCTATACTTTTTCTGTACTTCTATACTCAAAAGGAAACATCTTAAATCATATTCATCTCTTCAATTACTGCATTTACTGGTTAGTTGTTTCCTAAAAGAGCTCTGTGTCATTTTACAACAACAAAGAAAAAGAAATCTGTTGCATATTTCTTATGATGATGAAATTCCATGTGTGCACCTTACTTTAGTAAACTGGTGTGTTTTCTATAATCAAAGCCACACACTTGATATGAATCAAAGGACTGTAAAATGACAAATACATATGTCAATGATTTGTTTTGGGTGTTGTTTCACATTTCCTGTGATTTCTGCCTGCAGGTTGGTGGTGCATTTGCTCCACCTCTGAAGGATCTGTGTCGGTTCCTTCAAGAAAACCCAGAGTATGGAGTCCCACCTGAATGGGCAGATGTTGTCAAACAGTCGGTGAGTAACAAAAAACATGTCTTTCCAATGTTCAGAGGCAAAGATCCAAGTGACAGTGTCTGATTATGGGCCCTAAAATCTAATGGTCTGAATGTTAGTCCTTAATATTGTAAATATGTCTTTGATAAGCCTCAAAAAGTGATATGATTATGACATCAATGTGACTTTTATGTGTTCTTGGACAGTTATATCTCTTTTATTATCACAAAACAAAAATGGTGTAATCACATTTTGGTATCTGATGTCACATCTCATTAAAAATATCTAATTATAAAGAAAAGACAAAATAACAGAAGACAATTCACTCAATATAAGAATTTTGGTTGTAAAGGGTCAACACTTGTCAGATCCTTCTTTTTCCCAGTATGGCTATAAACATAATTTGCATAACTCTTGTTGCTGACATGTTACTGTAAGGATCTGTACTGGGATATTTGAATGATGGTCATTTGTGTGTGTTCCAGGGTTACCTTCCAGAGAGCATGTTTGACAGGATCCTTACTGGGCCCATTGTTCCCGAGGAGGTGAGCCGGCGTGGAAGACGACCGAAGAATCCCCTAGCTAAAGCGGCAGCCGCAGCTGCAGGGGCAACAGCATCGCCCAACCCAGCTGGCACCGCCATTGGTCTGAACCCTCTGCTGAGCAACGGCCTCCTCGCCGGAATGGACCTGACGAGCCTGCAGGCCTTCCAGCAAAACCTCCAGAGCTTACAGTCCCTGCAGCTCACAGCAGGCCTGATGGGGCTTCCATCTGAT
This sequence comes from Siphamia roseigaster, assembly GCA_029814505.1. Classification (NCBI taxonomy): domain Eukaryota; kingdom Metazoa; phylum Chordata; class Actinopteri; order Kurtiformes; family Apogonidae; genus Siphamia; species Siphamia roseigaster. The sequence continues at coordinate 47,185,453 of JAPTYR010000018.1, read as the reverse complement.
GCTAGCAACTTAGCTGCAATGTTTCCCATGGTGCTGTCTGGCATGGCAGGATTGCCAAACCTACTGGGCATGAGTAGTCTTCTTGGGAAGTCTGCTCAGGAGGTGGCAGCAGGCTCTGAGGACAAGCTGAAGGGATCTGCAGGTAGTGGAACAGGAGAGCAGGCTGCCTCCAAAGCCCCCTCTCACACCTCAGACACCAAAGGAGAAAGGACAGAGGGCTTAAACACAACTCCTTCCTCCGTTTCCAGCAGCACTTCCTCTGCCACCGCACCACAAAGTGCTTCAGCTGCCTCTGCAGCCTCTGCTCACGCACTCTCTCTTAACCCCTTGTTACTCTCCAGTATGCTTTACCCAGGGATGCTTCTCACTCCAGGCCTTAACCTTCCAGTGTCTGCAGCGCAGCAGCAGGGTGCAAACGGTGACCCCGGCTCTACTGCTGCTGTTCCTCCACCAGCCTCCCAGACGTCACTACGGGACAAAGAGGAGCCTGCGGCAGAAAAGGACGAAGTGGAGCAAGACGAGGATGAGGCACTAGAAGAGACTTTGGAAGAAGATGAAGATGAGGAGGAGTCGGAGTCAGCAGAACAAAGAGTGAACAGTGGTCCTGAAGGTTCAGGAAAAGCCGAGTCATCATCTTCAGAGTCTGGAAGCTCTTCTTCATCATCAGATGATTCAGACTCCAGTGATGAAGACTGATCTATGAATATAATTATAAATTTATTTATGTATTGCCTAGAAATGTATACATATATTCACATATATATGGATTTTCCAGCACTTAAGTTGCGATTTCTTTACATGTAAATATAAGAACTAACTAAACGTTGTGTAATAAAAACAACAAAAACCTAAAAAGGAAAAAAAAAAACTGAAAAAAACCTGAATTTAAAAAAAAAAAACTGAAATAAAATTTCAGTGTTTGTTCACAAGGTACAGTCCTGTTTTGAGACATTTTGCATGTCAGACTTTAGTAGATTTCTGAACTCTGTGAACTTGTACCACACGATTATGTACAATTGCAAAAAAAGGCATTATTGTAATTATGTCAGGATTTAATTTTATTAAAAAAATGAAACTACGTCAACATGCTCGTTGAGCTGTACTATTAATATATTTTGATTGTTGGGGACTGTGGGAATTACACTTGACAAACACTTAGTTCTCTTGTACATATACAGTACTTTTACAGGTTTGTTGACACTTATGCTTTGCAGATCATACGTTGGATATGTCAGCAATAACTTGGGCAGCTAATGAATGTCACTGAAGCTGTAGATTCTCTGTCTGCCATATTCCACCCTAGTGCACAACTCTCAGCCTCACTTACCTTCATATCATAATCAGTGCATTTCTACATTTCAAACCATTTCGCCAACTCGGATGTTCCCTCTTTAACATCACTTCAACTCGGGGAATTCTGTAAAAAAAATGTCCCCCCCCCCCCCCAAACAAGACCATAAGCTAAAATTCCTCAAAATGGTTCATAATTTAATTCTCTGCTGTTATTTCTTCTGTCATTTCTCTAATTTTACAAAAGTTTTCATTTCGTCATTTGACAAACATGTCCAAGGCGCACTTTAGTTACCCACAGTACACTTGCACCTCTGTTGACTCTGACTACAACATCAGAGTTTAATAATCCCCCTTGAGTTGTGGGGACAGAAAACAACCTTTTTACTGTGTGCCAAAACTGCCCTTTGACCCTTGGAGGTCTTGACCGGGTCTCGTGGTCTCTGTGTTGAGAAAACATTCAGGATAACATGAATAATAATTTCACAGCCCCGGTGTATTTGACTGCATCTTACCTCGACTGCGCTAAATGGATTGGCTTCACTGTGTAAATGTACATGTGCATGGGTGTATTATTTCCATGTACACACTGTCCTTGTTCCTGCTGGAATGTGTGTCTGTGTATGTGTGTGTGTGTGTGTGTGTGTGTGTGTGTGTGTGTGTGTGTATGTGTGTCAGAGGCCGTTTTTGTACTTAGAGCTTCCACGGTGTTGTTCTGTCCGGCTGGCCTGCACCTGTCATCTGCTATTTACTGCTTCCATAACTTTCCAGTCTGAATGTTGTTGCTTACTTTTCTCCTGTTGATAAGGAGTGTTGGGGGGGGGGGGGCTTGCAAGCTATGACTAGCATTGATCATGCTAGTAACGCGGTATTAAGTGTTTTTTACTTTCAAAAGTATCTCCATGTAAATTTGGAGGAGATGTAAGTCTGGATTTTGTGTTGCATGACCACCTGTCTATCGAAGTCTTACAGAAGATACGTGGCACAAGCACAAATGGCTAAAATTATGGCTAAGATTGTAGAAAAGCATTGTCTTTGAGTATTAAAATTGTACACAGTGCCACCACAGGCGAGGCCTCTAGGAAGTGTTTAATATCGCAGCTGTGTTGCTGGGAGTTTGCAGCCTCATGTGCATATTTCACTTAGTCTTCATCTCTGTTCTAGTGATGAATGGAGCTTCAGCTAGATGTAGAAGTGCCCTTATCCTGTACCTCACGCTGTCATTCAACCATTGGCTCAGATTAGTCTGCAGCGTCCACGTCTCGGCATGTGTTCAATGTTCATTTTGAGCTCTAACCAGTACACAGACACACACACACAAACACTGGAAATCACTCAAACCAGAAGTACCTTTGTCATTATTTTTCTCGCACACCAGTGCTCTAAGACTGCTGTTACACAGTGGACTGTTAAATACATATACGATATTTCAAAATTATGTCTGAAATAAGGCCGATGCTCTGGTCAGGACTCGGGGAGAGAGGCCTGACCGGTTCCTCCTCCTCCTCTGTGGGAGAAACCTACTGATTTAGCTGAGTTTTAGTCCTTACGTATTGCTGTAGCATTGTCTCTTAACGTGTTAAACCCTGTGGTCAGAACACAAAGACTGAAGACACGAAGACATTTCTAATGTTGCTTTAAAGTGGTTTTTCTTGTATGCCTGTTCTATTGCCCCCGACATGGGTTTGCTTTTTATATAATTACTAACAGTACCATATTTTTCTATGTCTGGGCAAACAAACTTAAACATGCCACTGTCATTTTGTATATCTGCACCTCTGCTCAGTTATAACTCGTAGTGCCCTTATGCAAACACCCAGCCATCGCTTCCTCTGCTGTAGGTGAATGAATCATTTCGCTTCCTTTGTTGCCCCGCAGTGATGAGCTGAGTTTCTGACTGTGCTGTGCCTCCGTAGGACACAAATAGTGGACTTAAAATTGGACTTTTTTCGCTTTTGCTTTTGTTTTAGATTGTACTGTACGAGGATGCCCAATGCACTGCTAGTGCTCAACTGACTAGAAGCAGTATTTAAACTTTTAGACACAGACACAAGGAAAACGAAGACCAATATGCAAAGAGAGTGACAAACACACTACTGCTGTACAGGGAGGTTTTTGTTTGTTTTTTTTTGTTTTTTTCTTTTAGTTTTCATTCACTGAGATGACAAAACTAGCAACGTTGGTTTTGTATTTTTATTTTTATTTCAAGCTTGATATTATCCTCAATGTCACCCTGGTCAGTTTTTGTCCTTTTATTTCTCTCTCTTTTTGTTTTGTTGTTTTGAACATTGGACAGTTGTAATATTTGCAAGTTGTGGTCTGTGTAGTCAAATAATTCTTTATGTAGTGCAGGAAAAACACGTCTTAAAAGTCATTTGTAATTTATTGGATTGCTTTCTATGAAGTTCTATAGAGGAAATTGAGGTTTAATTATTTTTATTAAACATATTCTTCTGACTATCCATAAAGTGTGCCTCTGTCTGGTCATTTGTCTTATTCGACCAATGTTTGGTGTAGTTTCACTGTGATGTCACTCATACCGGGGTTGGTTTTCTGCTTTTATTTATGAAGAGTGTGGAACCGAGAAGTATTGTTTTACACTAGTGGATAAAATGGCCTTTTCATTATGGTTTTAGATAAAATATAGTTCAGTGTTATCTATTTTTTTTGTAGCACGCTAATATTATAGTATGGAAATGAGGCATTTTAAGCTTTTATTTTTCTCCCTATTTCAAGTAGAATGTTTTTATTACAACTCAGAAAACTGAATGTACTGAGAAAAGTGTAGAAAGAAGCAAATTAACCCATAAACTGGTATATAGAAGATCTATTAAGACATTCTGATGCAAATTAAAGTCTGGTCAGCAAGTAAAATGGAAATACTGAAGCAGATGTGGTCAACAGTTTAGCCAGTAATGTAAATTTTGTTTTACAATTTATGCCACATCTCTTTTAGATTCCTTTCTATATATTTATGGTGGGAAATCAGTGAGTTTCTAAAACTAAAGGAAAATAAATCACATTTTTGCAAATTGTCAACTTATGTGCAATGATTATACATATTTGAGTTGGTATTTATAAGCACTTTATCATTATGTTTAACAAAACGTGGAAAGATTATATTAGGTGAAAAGTGAAATTAATGCCCATCCATTTGTGAAGCTTTACAAACAGTGGTTCTCAACAGAAATTGATAAAAGTAGGAAAAGAATTTTAGATCAGGGGTTCCCAAAGTGGGGTACGTGTTCCCCCAGGGGTACTTGGAATTTTTGGGGGGAAAATGCATTAAATATGTTATCATGTTCTGAATATGTAATAACAATGACAGTTAATGCTGAAATATGAAACACAGTAAAAACATTCATATAATAAAATTGACACTCCTGACCTTATTTCATTTCAATATTTATTTTTTTAATATTATTGTTGTTGTTGTTGTCTGGTGTCTTGTTTAAGCTTTGGTAACATTTTAAGAACATTTCTCTTATATTATTCAAAGTGAGTTTATTCGAGTAATTAAGTCAGTTTTTGTTAATGAATAGTTCATTTATTCATTCATGACCAGGTGGTTTATTTTTCTTACTAAGTAAAGAAAGCACTTTTCAGTTTAATATTTTGCACAAAATAGCTTCTAAATATGTATTACTTTAAATATATTAAAGTTAAATATACATTGTTGTTTTAAAAAGACGCCTTTGGCACAGAAACACATTTTGCCTCATGTTTTCTATTAGAATTACTAAAGTTACAGTTGGGGGTACTTGGTTAAAAATCTATAATTCAGGGGGTACTCCACTGTAAAAAGTTTGGGAACCACTATTTTAGATATTATGTTCAACTATGCTGAAAAGAAATTAAGGTGTAAAATATTGAGAAGTCTCTGTTTTGACATGAGAATGGGGTAACACATGGACAGGTTGCCATAGTAACCAGTGGACGACTCTTTTTATCAGTGTTTGCATCACCAAAAATGTTGACTTGTTTAAAAAATAAGACAAATATAATTCCAATGCTTTATTTAATATATTTTATATAATGTTTTTCTTACAACTTATGGTGGTTCATATTAACGTACAGTTGTGTTCATAAGTTTACATACCGTGACTAATGCACATGAGACAGTGTTGGATGTTTCACCATGACAACGACCCTAAACATAAGGACAAGTCGACCTGCCATTGGCTACATACAAGGTGAAGGAGTGTCCACTCTCAGTCTGACCTCAGTCTCATTCAACCACTTTGGGGAGATGTCAGACATACAGTTCATGTAAGAAAACTCAAAATCTTAAAGGAACTGAAGGTTTTTTTTTACCATCTGAGAAAATAAAGTGTCTGATCCACAACTACCACAAAAGACTAACATCTGTTATTGACGTTAAAGAGGCCAAGACAGAGGATGAAGAACTAGGGTATGTAAACTTATGATCTGGGTCATTTGGATAGTTTCTGTTGTCAATATGATTTAAAAAGACCAAACATATTTTTTGATAATATGAGTAAAAGGAAAAGTTATTGTATTATCGTTCATATTCTCTGAAAAATGACCAAAAAAATCATAAATTCTGCTAGGGTATGTAAACGTATGAGCACAATTGTATGTAAATTACAAATAAAGAGTCATATCTCCATAGATAATTTTTTAAAATGTGACAGATTTAATGCATTTTTATATTTTTTAGATGTAGTTTTAGCATCAAATTCAAACTATATTTTATGGTGTAAAAAGTACAATCCATGAAATCCGTTGTAACCTTTTTTAAGGTGGTGGTGTTTTTAAAAAGATGATATTTCCACAAACTAGAGATCTTTACTTAAAAAATGAACCCACTTGTATAAATAATGTGTGCAAATGTACTTTTCCGTTTTGTTGTTCACTATCATTTGAAAAAACCTTGTAAAGGAAATTCAACTTTTAATTTCAACTTCAGCTTTTTTCATTTACCTTTTCACATTTAGACACAAAATTACACAAAAGAGACAAAAATACTCAATTTGTACTGAAAACCCCACATTTTAGCCAGATATCAGAGGATTGAGGACAGTGTTCCAGAGCTGATTGTCAGACATTATTAACAGTCGTCTACTGTCAATAACTTTATGATTGAAATGATAAATACCTACTTTATATTCAACATTTAGTATAGTTTTTGTGTTTCCTGGTAAACCTGAAAAGGCTAGTGTTTCTCAAACTGTGGGACCCCCACCCAACCCCCCAGGGAAGGTACTAAGGCTTACCAAGGGGCTCATGGGATCACTCCTGAGTGGGTTTTTTTTTTTGTCTTCAGGTTTGAACATGTAGCAGCTCTTGGAGCACCCTGGATTCATTCTAGGGATGTGCAACAAACAAATTCACTGCTATGGTGATCTGTCACCAAACAAAGAGATTAGGTTTAGAGAATGGACAAGGACTGGAAAAAGAAACGTCCAATGTTTCTGTTTTTGCACAGTTTCTACTTTAATGTTCTGAGATGAGTAATGTGAATGGACTCATTACAGTCACTGATGTTGTTCAAATGTTCCAAATGTGTGTGTTGTTCTAAAAAGAGTAACTCTATTGTTAGTGTTGTAAGATAATTAGACATTTCCTACACTGTAAAAAAACAACAACAACAACTTCCTGTTATTTTTCTGGAAAAAAAAACTGGCAGCTGTGGTTACCAGAATAATCCTATAAAAACATATCAAACCATAAAGAGATTTACAGAGTAACATGTAGATTCAACATTTTAAACATGTTGATTTAATATTTTAAATGTGCAGATTTAATATTTTAAACATGTAGATTCAACATTTTAAACATGTAGATTCAATATTTTAAACATGTAGATTCAATATTTTAAACATGTAGATTCAGCATTTTAAACATGTGGATTCAGCATTTTAAACATGTAGATTCAACATTTTAAACATGTAGATTCAATATTTTAAACATGTAGATTCAGCATTTTAAACATGTAGATTCAACATTTTAAACATGTAGATTCAGCATTTTGAATATGTAGATTCAGCATTTTAAACATGTAGATTCAACATCTGAAACATTTAGATTCAGCATTTTAAACATGTAGATTCAACATTTTAAACATGTAGATTCAACATCTGAAACATTTAGATTCAACCTTTTAAACATGTAGATTCAGCATTTTGAATATGTAGATTCAACATTTTAAACTTTTAGATTCAGCATTTTAAACATGTAGATACATTTGAAACATGTCGATTCAGCATTTTAAATATGTACGTTTAACAATTTAAACATGTAGATTTAATGTTTTAAACATGTAGATTCAGCATTTCAAACAAATTCAGCATTTTAAACATGTAGATTCAGCATTCTAAACATGTAGATTCAGCATTTCAAACAAATTCAGCATTTTAAACATGTAGATTTGCATTTTAAACATGTAGATTTTCGCATTTTAAACATGTAGATTCAGCATTTTAAAAATGTAGATTCGGCATTTTAAAGGTGTAGATTCAGAAGCATTTCAAATACGTAGATTCGGCATTTTAAACATGAAGATTCAACATTTTAAATATGAAGATTTCACATTTTAAACATGTAGATTCAGCATTTAAAATATGTAGATTTAACAATCTGTCAATCAAATGGCTGTAGACGGGTCTTTCTGTCCCGGCTGACTCGTTGATAATCTCGTCGATTTATGGGATCATAAAGACCCGCCTACAGCCATTTGATTGACAGCTTGAGCCATCAAGTAAAAGCAAAGGCAATACGCAAATGGAAAAGGCAAAAGCAATAGGCACATGGAAATGAC
>JAPTYR010000018.1:46927258-46937289 GCA_029814505.1 Siphamia roseigaster | reverse complement strand
TTTCTGTCCTAATAAAAAAAAAAAAAAAAAACTCCATTTCAGTCCATGGCAGACCTCCAGGTTTCCACATGTCTTTGATCTCAAACCTCATCGTTTCACACAGAGGAAAGGAATAATTTTTACTTCAGGACTAAAAGTGTTGTGTGTCTTTGTTCTGAATCTCTTTAAATGTCAGCGCAATGATATGGAATCTAAGTTGAAGCTTGGTGTTTGTAATTATTCAAAGCTGGGATCTTAATCTCACATTGCTTTTGAAGTAGGAAATGTTAAAGTGACATTTTGAGTTTAAATACTGTTAAAAACATTAGTGAAGCACTTAGCCTGATGGCTCCTGTCACAAGAAAAACAATGTCTGCAGCTCAGCAGCCGTCAGGTTTGCTAATGATGTCCTGCTGTGCTGTCAATCCCGCAGATGAACGGACAATAGTATGGCAAGAAGAAAAAGCTTGAAATCGCTAATTGCTTTCTGCTCTGCCATTCTGTAACTACTACTGTAAGAGCTCACAGATGTCTTTTCCAGATGCTATTTCATTATGAAGCGCAAACACATTACAGGAGCAACGCAGTGGCTTTCTTTATATTGCACATCAACTCACGATGATTATAGATGCATTATTACAACCACAGTGGGAGGGAAAAGGCACGTGCTGGAACAGGACAAAGCCCAACGTCCATATCTGTGCATTTTCATTATTTCACTTAATTTGCCCCAGTCATTCCGTTAATTTCTGCCAACTTGTTGATTGTCAGTTTGGAGACTCATTTCTGGAGAGGAGCCCGAGAGCATTTGCAGCCGGACCTCTGTCAGTAGCGCCAAGCAACACAGCCACAAATTGGAATGTGGTACAGCTCTGGGAAAGCAGCCAAGATTTAAATTAGACAATAACCTCTGCTCTCTCTATATTGCCTCTCTTTTCCAGCTGCAGGCCTAGCTATTTGTTTAATACAGTCAGCCCTGTAGTATATAATAGACTGATATATGAGTCGCCGCTCAGCAGTTTGTGTTTTTCAGATTTATAGAGATTGAACAACTGGTCGGTGGGTTTGTGCTTACTGTGGGCTTATGGTAAGAATAACAGAAAAGAGGCAGGTTGCACTGTCTGGATACGCTTGGAAAGTAGAGTTAAAGTATAAACAAGAAATAAAATCTATTAGTCGTGTAAGTTTTCATAAATAACCGAGTTAAAGCAACATAGACTAAACATTTAAAATGCACTGCACACTTCATTGGTAGAAAGTTTTGTACCATTTCCAAGTTTGCAGTCACTGTCAAAATATGATTTAGCCACCATGGTTGGTTTGTTTTACACTTTTTTTTTTTTGTCTGATTTTATATATAAGTTGAGCTTAACTAATCCATATGATGCTCTCCATATTCAGAAAGCCAGATGTTTTCTTGGTTATTACCACTTCCATGATAAGAAATAGAGGATTGGCTAAAAGCTCTTTCGTACTTACATTTCCCAAAGCTGGTAATAAAGAGTGTATTTACTATCTATGTCTATGTCTACTATCTATGCATCTGTTCTATGAACCAATAAGAGAGGACTCCCCTCCCACCAGCAGCTTTTATGTGGTTCAAGTCCCACAGCTCATCTGAAAAAAAAAAAAAAAAAACCTGGAGAAGTAACACAACTTAGTAGCACCAAAAACAAACCTGGTTGCAGTGGCAGTTACTTCCCATATGACGTTTAACCTGTGTCACATTCCGCTGTAGTAGCGCCACGTGGTGAAACGATGACAAACGCCACAAACGACTTTGGGTTAAAATGCCGGTAGCTACCATCATGAGCTGGACTTTCTTCAAAGCGCTTCCGGTTAACCGGTCTCGAGACACGGCCGGTGGGTGGACCGCAAAACGACTCCGCCACGCCAACTCTTTCTCATGTTGCTTCCTGAAGAGCTGTGCGCCCATGCAACAGCAGCCATTGTGAGAAAGCTACACCATGTTTCTGAGGCCCTCTCCATCGCCTAAGCTCCTTTGTGGCTGAGGGCCAATGGCTTTGCACCCCGCCAGATCAAAGATGGCACCCCATTTAGCTTGCGCTTTCTTTTAGGATTTGCTCTTGAGATTACAGAGCAGACTCAACAGCTAAAAAAAACAGGATGTTGGATGTTGACCCGCATATTATTGGGAGTACTATGATCAGGCATTGGGTCCATTATGATAAATACTTAGACCATCTTTGTTTTGGCAGCATTTGCAAGCCTTAGAGAGAGAGAGAGAGAGAGAGAGACCACGGTGCAGCTCTGTGTATTTAAGTGTCAGTGTGTAATAGGGCAGTCTTGGATGTTGATTTATTGCAAAAGCACGATAATAATGTGTTATTGAAAAGCTGCTTTAAGTATTGCCTAAGTCTTTCACGGCATGTGTTTTAACATGCTTCTTGTAAAAAAAAAAAAAAAAAGTGAGTGTATTTTAACACCTTTGCACAATGGAGTGTGAACTAGAAGTTTACTTTTGTGTGACTGACAGCTTTTCGGACTGAACTAATGTGTGAGCTAATGCAGTAAACCGAACTAATCTCATTCTCAAATACTTAAAAAGAAATGCAAAGATCTTACAAATTCCGTTTCACCCTCGTCTATTTGTGTCTGTTATCGCTCTTGTACACTGTGTCTGTGCTGAATATAAATTTAGCCCTGAGGAATATGCTGAACGCACAAACTATAGCTTGCCTTTTACTGTCTTTCAACGCTGCCATAATGACATGGGAAGCTTGGAAAAACACATTTGCTGAGCTGTGAAATCGCTTAAAGTTTTTCCCTTTATTTTGATAGTTAAGCTTGTGATTTTGGTTGGATATGCAAACTTACTTTCATGGCCTGTAACAGACTTGTAGTGTTTCTCGACCCTGTAGAGTAATTTGAAGAATAGAGGTTTTGCTTTACTTATGCCAACCGTCACCTATAATACCTTCCTCTTCCAGACAGCGTTGACAGTACATTCTGCATTTCATTTCTTACATCCAGCACTCGGCTTAAACACTAAATAGTTGTAAGTCCTACTGTCTTGTCTGGTTATGGTTTGACACCAGAGGAAGGGTTTAAATTGTTCCTCCTGGTCTGTGTTTGCTGAACTTGGGCTACACAGCGGACATAATCGGCACACGGTAAGCACAAAACTATCAACACGATTCAGATCCCAGATAAGACCCAGACTTTTTCTCCTGCTGGATCTGCACCACTGTGAAGGTACTCACACTGAGAGGTAAAGGAAGAGTGAGATGTATACAATGAACTGCTCCTCAATGCTACCTTATGTAGCCCAGAACTACAAGTCCTAATGGTGGAAGACAGTGCTGGGCTGGGGGAGTAATGATTTTAGCTTTAAACTGAATTACCAATCGATTCAGCCTGCAGATCAGAACAGAGCTAGCAAGCCAACAGTGTGGACATGCTGCGTTGTGGAGTCGCTTTACAAATTGACTGCTGCACACATAGAAGGAAATATATCTATATATGTCAGCTCTACGCAGCATGCACAGTGGCCTGCTGGGTGTGAATAGGCCCTGTGATGACTAGAGAGGCAGCTGCAGCGTGTTTATGCTGTATTGGGTTGTAAATGAGCATGTATTCGGTCAGGAGGACCTCAGGAATCAGGAGATAACTTTCCCAGAGGCTACAACGGCACCGCACCAGTATTGAAGGGAAAAGGCAGTGGAGCTGGTCTTTCGAGTGTCCAAATCCCTTTCACTGAATGAGAGGCTTAAACCTGGCGGTAGGCCATGCTTAGGAGGAAATTGCATAAAATAATACATAGCAAATTACTGTGGGCTTCTCTGGATTGGAGGTTGAGTTTTAACTGTGCTGTTTTTGCTCTTTTATGGAGACCACTGGAGAACATATTAGCACAAGTGTCATGTTCCAGGGAACACATGCTAGGCTGTGATTACTGAGCTCAAGCTGAACTGTAAAATCACTTGTCAGCAGTTGATACGTTTCTGGAAAAGCCCGGGCTCTTGATTGAATTAGTTTGGTGGTTTTCGGTGGGGAGCAAGAATGTGTCCAATTTACTTACCTGCTGACAGACGACACTGATATTGTGACTTTTTGATTGTAAAGTAGACCCAGAGAAGGGTCTGCTGAAACAATGCAGTGGCTCATGGTAGACTGAGGAATGTATTAATGAGATGTTGTGTTCAGAAGAGTTAAGGGCATTTCGAGTTCTCTGTGTTTTAAACGGGACAAAAGCGTGACACGTATCTGTCAGGCGTTTATCATTTGATGACCACCGGCAAAGCCCGTATTTGGTTTTCAGATGAGAAGGTAGAGAAGGGGATGTGTTTTTTTTTTTCATTTGTATGCATGCACAGCTGGCGGCTTCGCTATCAGACGCTCTTCAGCTGTGTATTCTGTGGCTCTTGGTTGTCCAGTTCATGTTTACTGATAGGATCTGTGTGGTTACTCCATCATATTGGGGGTGAGATGGGGTCATGTTGGTGCAATATTGTGTTCGCCCTGAGGTTGAAATAATTTTGTTTGCTATAATAGCTGTAAAACACCTTATTTCCCCCTGGACATTCTTTCATACAAATAGCTCTGCGCTGGGATTTAAAGGGTGGTGGGGAAAACAAAACAAAAAAAAAAAAACACCCAACAAAATTACACTTTCTTTATTCAGGAAAGCAAAAATGCACAGTGTTTAGATTCTGAAATGAGTTTATGTTGATCATGAATAAGTGAAGCATTGCACATAAAATTTGCAATGCTTTGAAATCTATTCTGGAGATTTTTATCCTTACATGGACAGAATGAAAAGAACGACATTACTTTGCAGTTACGGAAAAATAACGAAATTCATATTCAGCCCATTCACTGTGAGGCTACTTAGTTTCCCGTCTGTCTGTGATCATGCAGACAGTGGAGTCTTTTCACGTCAGGATCAGGGTCCATGTAAGCTCTTAATTCTCTCCTGTTAAACAGTTATTGAAGAAATGTGCTGGTGGTGCAGAAGGAGAAATAAAAACACTAAGTGCCCAGTGTTTGCTCTGCCATGTAGCCATGTCTGGCTCTTAGTGCGACTCATATTACAGAGCACCTTTAACCGGGAATTCACTGTGTTAATAAAAGCCTCATACCCCAAAGCACTTGCACTATTTTCTGTGGTGTCCCTATGGTTCTCGTCTGCCAGAGGGAAAATCATGACAAAGACGTGACTTGATCTTTGCAAATGTAAAAGTTTAATTCTAATTCTTTTATAAAGTTGAACTATTGTACTTTCTATACTAGTGGTGTGTATTGGCGAGACAATATAAATCACAATACGAGGCTCACGATACAATACATCGTGATATATTGGGATACTTTTAACACGGCAATTTTTGTTTCTTTTCTTAAGATTATTTCCCAGAAGAATTGAGTTACACCAGAAATGTGCACAAATACTAAACACTTATTGGATCAGAACAGGATTTAATGCAATATCACAAAAACTTTGAACTTAAAAAGATGTTTTATAGACCATACAGGTTAAGATCCTGCTGAAATGCTCGTATTCTATTAGTTCATAACTAAGATCATAACTTTTTTTTTTTTTGTACCCAACGAAGGATCAAACACCTGCCAGTCAAACATGTTTTTAGGAAAAAAGTCAAAGAAAAACAAAAATGAACCTCTGCTACAGCTGCATTTGAATAAATAGCTACAAATATCGACGCAGTACTTTTTTCTTTTTTTTTTAACATCGATACAGTATTGTGAAACATTATATTCCAGAATCAATATTTTCTTCCACCTCTAGTATATACTGTACATTTCAAACCAGTCTAATGGAAGAATGATACATTTTCATGAGTATGTGATCAATTTCACCTCAACTCTAGAGTGAAGCAAATACAGTTAGAACAGGGTGAAAATATTCCTATTAAACCTCTTTCGCGATTGAATTAGGCACCGAATTTATGCAAAAATGGCACCTCAGACATCCCTAATTTGACACACACATTAGAACTCTGTTACCAAAATGCACACGCATGATTGTTTGGCCTCTCTCATGGCTGCCACGGCTCTTGTCTAGCTCGTCACATCATTTTAATTACAGAGCCTTCATTGTCTGCACTGACCCATTTTTGTGCAGTCCCTTACCGTCAGCTGCGTGGTCCCTCCAATCACACTTAATTTCATCTGGCATTTGACTCAATCGGCACTGCTGCGAACATGAGCTCTGAATGCCCTCCACCAAAATGAATTGGGAATAACAATAACAATCTCCACTCTATGCTTTGGTTGTCCGCAGAGGTTTGTGGCCCGCGCTGTGCCACGGCGTGGTAGAGCTTTTAATGGTGAAGATTGATACTAGTGGCTGGGGACATTTCTTGGGATGTTATTCACAGTTCTCTGAGGAGATTTGGAACTGCTCTTAAAGGGCTTTGGAAGCACAATAAACCATCCCTGATATGCCCTGGGAATTTTACCGCACTAATTAGCACTTGGACTTAAGTTGATTGTGTTTTCTAATGAAGCTAATTTGATTTTCATCAGTGTCTTTGCTTATAGTGTGTGCGGTTCATCCCTACCTTTTGCGATGGGATGTGTTTAAATAACATATCACGTTCTGATTTACAGTAGAAGTGCTTTCATGCTTGTGAAGTTGTCATCCGCAGTAGCCAGTGATGTGTAACATAGCAGATAATTGAGCTGAAGATGTGTGACTATTAATGCCATTTACAAATTTACACAGATCTGGAGATAAAAAAAAGACACGCCGCTGCTTTTCTATCGAAGCAACAGGCAGAAAAGTACTGAAATAAAGTAAAAAAACGATAAATCCATGCCCATTCCTCTGGGCTTTTCTTCAAATTCTCAGGGAAGTATTTACAATAAAGAGAAATTGTCCACACTCTTTAAAATCTCATTCACATCCGGACAGAGATGGGGAGGGTAGAAGAAGAAACAGAGACAGCATTGCATTAAGCACTATCTTCCTCCACAATCAGAACAATGTTCCTAGTGCTTGAATAGAGAGGGATATCTCCGAGACTTCAATTTGTTATCTAAAAGAAGAAGGAGGACAGAGTAACACTTCCAAGATAAGCGCAGCATAAGGTTAATTACCAGCTGAGTGTCTGATGTAACCCAGCCGTGTCATGTCTCAAATTTACACACAGTTGGGAAATAAGGGCTACTAAACCTATAGACAGGTGTTTCTCACTGACTGATGTGCGTTGGTGTCTTTGCACCTTTGTTTTCTGTCGAGGTAATGCAAACACGCCCAACGTCACCGTCGAGTCAAATATAGTTTAGTGGGGCAGCTTCAGGTATGATGACACTGGAGGCCTGGAGAGCACAAACCACCTGCTTTAGCAACTGCTTGCAGAGCTTGTGGCTCCCTTTCTCATTGGTGCGTAACAGTGTTAACATTGCTGCCGATTCCCCACACTCTCTCCAGGGCACAGACTAATTAATGGATACCATTCGCAGTTGATTAGCAGCAGTTCGTCGGTAATTACATTCGCATACTAACCACTCGGAAGAAAAAGAGAAGAGAGGAGGAAAAAAAAAAAAAAAACACAAAGGGCTAGAAAATATATTAATGCACTCCTCAGTTCACTCTGATCCTAATTTGTTTCCGCTATTGTTTGGCTTATGCTAAGATAACAAGCCTTTTTTTTTTTTTTTTTTTTTTCTTCCTTCCCCTCCCTTTTGTCAATTAGAGTTCTTCGTCACTCATAATGTTTTAAAAAGAGTGACTTTGTAATAAACACATAAAATAGATTACAGCGGGGCTTTATTGTAAATGAGGAGAGTGTTCTCAGTGGAACCTCATGAAGACGACCTCGCTGTGATTCTTTCTCCTTTCGAGTCATGTAGGCTGGGTTTGCGCTCCTCACTCACAGAGAGGTGCATTGTGCTCCTGGGCCCAGCTGCTAGCCCATAATTCTTCATTCTATGTCCCATTGTTCCTACCTGTCAGCATGGTTGTGTCTCCGAAGAAAGGAAGTGGCTGCCATTTTGCCAGCAGGCTATATGTGGGTTTTGGAGGGGCAGGGGGGGGGGGGTGTTGTGAAAACATGTTATTTCATACCAAAGTACAGGGTTTTAATAGCATATCGAGTCTTCTAAGTGGTTATTTGTCTTTACAGCATGTCACTCACATTTTTACCACCAGTAGCTTGACAATACACAGCTATCATGTCTAATATTAACGTGTAAAAACTAATGGATGGTTCTATATGAAATTGAGCTGTTATAGTAATAACTGAAATTCTGTTTTATTTCTCTAAATCCCAGAAAATGTTATGTTTAAGTGAGATTAAGTGTCAGAAATGATGGTGGCGAAATTAATAATTTATCTGGCATTATCCAAAAAGTGTACTCCTCCCATATTAAAAACACCCTCCGCCTCCTTATTTCCCCTCAGTATCAGTCCTCTCCCATAGGTTATTTGAAGTTAATAACCTGCCACTGCATCTTGATGCTTGGCTTTGTGATGCAAACATATTCTTAATTGCCATCCCATAAGAGCTGAATAGTCGGACCGGATTCTCATTACCCTGGTTTGAATTGGCGTGGGCCTCTCACATGCCTCTCTCCATGTCACAATAATGGTAAAGTGGCAGAATGCACTTGTGCGAGTAGTAAAAAAGGGGGTTAACTCAGTGTGCAAACATTCAGAGCCAAGTGTGATCGTCTGTTTGAGTGACAGGTGTCCTTTATGAAGGAGGAAGCATGAGCTGTACTGCCGTGTATCTGGACGTTAAGAGGCTGATTGTGTTTCTGTTTCTTTAATTTTTGCAGTTCCAGAACAACAACAACTACATGAACATGGCGGAGGCTAACGGCGCCCTGCTCGCTGCTGGTGATGTGAGTATGAGCTTTATTTTCCCGACGAGAGTAAGAAATCCAATCATAAACACAGTTCAAATGAACCCTGTAGGACAGATTTCTGAATGGCTGCAAATGTAAAGGTTTCTCCTTGTAAATACTAGAGCGAAGTCATAAAACATATTGCTCCTTTTTAATATATCTCTGCGGTTCGTTTATTTCCCTTTCATAGATGGGAAAGTTGGACCCACTAAAAACAACATAAAGCAGTTTGGTATTCCATAAAGTCAGATATTCCATAAAACCCTCTATATTGCCCAAAAAGATTCATCCCAATTCAAATTTCTCCATCTCTGTCACTGGAAAAATTATTTTATATTGCCTGAAAAGCTGTTCTTGAGACACAGAAGACAGTAAGCTTACATAAGGATGAGGCAGGCTCATCCTTTATTGTCTTGTAGGAACTTCTCAGAGGTGACACTGATGTGGTCTGACTTCCATGACTGTGCTCTGTAAGATTAAGCGATATCTCAGAAAGTTGAGGATATAAACACCTGTTTTCTTCCTCTTTTCTAAACTATAATGAAGGAGCCCAAAGAGATTCTGAAGTTCCATCAATCTCTGAGCCACTCCATCTGCTGACACTTACAGAAAGTGAAATGTCCCCGAAAATATGAGTCTGCGGAGCTGCCAGAAGAACTGTGTACTATACTGTCACATTAAAAGAAAGAAAGGAATCCTTCTGTTTCTCTGGAGGTATATAACAGGCTCTTTGAGCCATAGCAGGCCTAACAGTGTGCTAAATTTATCCATTTTATTCCCCCTCCGCCCACTCCGCTGCCCTGTCATTAGAGACAAGTGCACCAAAAAAACCCCATCATCTTCTGTGGTTCAAACAGACCAATCTCATCCAGTTTAGATCGGGGGATTGATCTGGCTTCAAAACCCACAGAAAAGCATCATTACATATAGTTCTAAAATAGAAAGAATTGAATTGAATTTGTTTCTTCTTCACAACCATATAACAGCATTTGACAAAGTATATATTGTTACAATTAATACAGGAAGAAGAAGAAGAAGGGTCCCCAATGAAAGCTAGATTGATTAAAACAAGTAATTGGTGCTGCATCAATGGCTATGGTGAGGCATGCAGAAATGATAACTATGCAAATAAAGTTATTATTATAAATGATAACCAACTTTCAGTCATGTACCGACGACTTGTGAAAAACACATATCATACTTCAGAAAAGCTTTGACCTCAC
>JAPTYR010000018.1:46903673-46914618 GCA_029814505.1 Siphamia roseigaster | reverse complement strand
GTCTTCAATTGCTTCCCAACCTTTGCCTCATCTTTGCGGTGTCTCTGTTGGACATGTAAATATAAATGTGTTCTCACATCATAGATTGTATTTATGATAAGCAGTAGACATGGCATATGAGAGAGAAATGGATTGTAGATCCAATATGCTGCCATCTGAAATGGTGTTACAATATTGTTTTTGAAGACAGGCATTCATAAGGTTCTTTCAATAAAGCCAGGTGCGTGGGTTTATGATGTGTTGATGTTGGGAGAGATTGAGTTTGTGCTGCTGAATACCAGATGGATGTACCTAGGGAGAACAAATCACCTTTTCTGTTGTGTTCACGTCCCCTTCTCTGTTCCATGTCAGTTCTGCTGGCTTTCTGATCAGTCTTCCCTCAGGGGAGCTGGCAGTCTTCATAATTTCACCCTCACCACAATCAATGCAAACATGTAGGCTGCACCTTTTCTAAAACCAAATGTTTTATCAAGGGAAAAAATGTGTTGGAGATTTTGAAAATGTTATTACATTTTTCCCTTAATGGTAGATGACAGGGGACCTGTCCAAAGCTTTTAGGCTTCACGCTTTCACCCAGTTGATTTATGATGTTGATTGTGAAAAAATACTCCTATATATAGGAGTATTTTTTCACTCCTTGGCACTCAGTTGTTTCTAAGAAATGTGCCTCTTTCACAGAGATTTAACCTTAAAGTTGTGTCTCACCAAATTATGTCCGGTCCTTTATACCTTTATACACACAAACGGGAACTCAAACAGTTCTTTTTATTGTGGCATTTGAAGTTACCCTTTTACCCTCCCAAGCAGCCAAAAGCAGTGTCACAGATTTCCATACAATAGAATTTTGAAGTGAATTGACTCGACCACACCCCTCCCAAATTCAGGTCCATGCTCAGGTCTTGTCCCAGGTCAGTGTGTACTGAGCCAAAAGGAAATCCTATCTCAAAGAACAGGAATAGAATAAAAGCAGCACTCCATCATGTACTTGAAGAGTGCAGAGTTTAGAACCTATCCATTGTTAAAGACAAGCAGGTTCTCTTTTGTAGAAATAATAACCTTAAAGTTGTTTCTCACTAGAGAACGTATGGCTCCTTGTGCAGGTGCATGAATACGAGGACTGACCCCAGCAGTCTTTTGATTGTAGCATTTGTAGTTCTGGTATGTTCCACAGTTGCCTTCCCTGGATTATTACCCTACACACACAGGGCAGTCAAAAGCGGTGTCACAGATTTCCATACAATAGAGTTTGGAAATGAATCAACTGAGCTGTGTAGCCATCTATTACTGGCTTATAAAGTTGGCTGCTCGGGTGTCAAGATAATTTATCATGGCCTGTAATAGAGACATTTAAGACCCAGGACATCATGACACGCGATCTTCCACATAACAATCCAAGAATCCAATGACCCGATTTTCTCTCTGGTAAAAGGATACAGCTTCACAAGCAAGAACGAGGCAGCAGGGAGTCATAATGAGCCCATCTGAGGGACAAGTTTGTGCAGTGAGACCTGTGTTGTCGACCCTCACTGCCAGTATTAGCACAGTGTCAATATTATTTTACATTAACAATCCCATTTTCCCCCTGTCAACTCTGTTTCAGACTGTTGGACCAGGCCACCTTCGCCAGTACCCTCCCAACCCAGCCATGGTGATGAAGTCTATCATCAGCATGAACAGTCCCAACGGTATGATGTCAAGGAATCAGCTGACCACTATCAACCAGTCCCAGCTTAACGGCCAGTTGAGCTTAAACATGGCTGGATCGAACATCACCCACACTTCTCCATCACCCCCTGCCAGCAAGTCAGCCACACCGTCTCCTTCCAGCTCCATCAATGAAGACGACCAGGATGATGGCAACAGGGTAGGAAATCCTTCCGGAATAATACAGT
The DNA here is from genome assembly GCA_029814505.1 of Siphamia roseigaster. NCBI lineage: Eukaryota > Metazoa > Chordata > Actinopteri > Kurtiformes > Apogonidae > Siphamia > Siphamia roseigaster. The sequence goes on along the minus strand of JAPTYR010000018.1, from coordinate 46,912,726 downwards.
ACAAACCGTAGGGTGGATGCCTTCGGACCTCAGTTTACAGTTCATGTTATTATTGTTAGAGTTAAATGAAAGACCTGCTCGTGTGTGTGTGTTATTATTATTTTCACATTTGTGTTTGCTGCCATTATTGCAGGTCATTGGTGAAAAGCGACCAGCCCCCATCGATCCAACAAAGAAACCCAAAACACCCAAAAAGAAAAAGAAGAAGGATCCCAACGAACCCCAGAAGCCGGTGTCGGCGTACGCCCTGTTCTTCAGAGACACTCAGGCTGCTATCAAGGGTCAAAATCCCAACGCGACGTTTGGAGAGGTGTCCAAGATAGTAGCGTCCATGTGGGATGGCCTGGGCGAGGAGCAGAAACAGGTACTGCTGTGGTAGCCTATAGTAACAGACCAGTTAAAGTAGGTTAGTTCCTACTGGGTCTCTGTCTTAGGCAATATGAATAGTTACTATTGAAAAAGAAACTTCCAATTGTCTCTTCACATGTACTTTTGTGTCATCACAGGTCTACAAAAGCAAAACAGAAGCTGCCAAAAAAGAATATTTAAAAGCCCTCGCAGCATATCGTGCTAGCTTGGTTTCCAAGGTGAGAAACTTCTTTTCACTTGAAAAATGTGTTAATTTGACAGAGAAATGAATTAAGTTACTCAGAATTTTTGTTCCATTATGTGCTGCGAAGGTGTGAAAGGCATTTTTGTACCCGCTGAAACAACACAGACAATTTAAAGTGTTGAAGATGTTAGAATAAATAGCGTTTTACAAAAGGGAGCTGTAATGGCACGTTTCTTCATGTTTTGTTCTTCATGCAGGCTGCAGCAGAGTCAGCTGAGGCCCAGACTATCCGCTCAGTGCAGCAGACCCTGGCCTCGACCAGCTTGTCCCCAGGCCTGGTGCTCCCTTCACCCCTGAACCAGCACCCCTCTATGCCATCCGCTTCCCAGGCACTTCAGCAAGCCTTACCACGGGCCATTGCCCCCAAGCCTCTGCAGATGAGACTAGGGGGCAGCCAGATCGTAACTTCAGTCACAGTTTCCCATCAGAACATGCCCTCTGGGATGCCACCACAGCTGCTTGGCCAGATGGGTGCTGGAGGATCGATGGTGGCGGGAGCCCAGTCCACGGCGGTGTCCCAGATGAGTCCTCCAATGCAGCCAGTGCAGCAGCACGCAATGCAGCAGCTTCAACAGCAGCAACAACAACAGCAGATGCAACAACACCTCCAACACCATCAGATGCAGCAGCAGCAGATGCACCACCAGCAGATCCAACAGCAGATGCAGCATCAGCATTTCCAACACCACCTCCAGCAACAGCTGCAGCAGCACCACATGCAACAGCAGCAGCAGCAGCAGCACCAACAACAACATCAACAACAGCAGCAGCAGCAGATGCAGATGCAGCACATGCAGCTGCAGCATCAGCTGCATCAGCAGCAAATTCAACATCTCCAGCAGCAGCAGCAGCAACAGCAGCAGCAGCAGCACCAGTCCCAGTGTTCTCCACCCCATCACTCTCCTGGGACACCCCATTCAGTGGGAGGGTCAGCATCTCTTGGTAGCCCTCAGCCCCCCCCACAGCAGCAACCACACCCCTCCCAAATCCAGGCCCATGCCCAGGTCCTGTCCCAGGTCAGCATTTACTGAGCCAAATGGAAATCCTATCTCAAAGAACAGGAATAGAATAAAAGCATCATTCCATGTTGCTTTTCTAAGTTGCACTTAAGAAGTGTGTAAGATTTAGAATGTTATACAAAGAACCTGTCCATTGTTATAGACGGATATGCACACATGTGTACAGGGGGTAAACTAGCTGGGTTTTTGTCTATAAAATAGGCTGAGCTTTGACAGAAGCCTGTTAGAGTGAGTGCCCGGTGATTGTTTGTTTTGTGAGGTCTTTCAGTTGTCAATTTAAAACTGACTGCGCACACAATATGTTGAAAGACGTGTGTCTTTCACTGTTTTATTTAACAATAAAGCTTTATTTATGAGGCCAGAGTTGACAGTTCAGTGCAGCAGAAGGACATTTTGAATGCGTCTCAACAAAAGGATTTTTATCAGCTCTTGCCGGGACTGAATGACACACCGGATCTTTGCTGGAAACCAGTAACACACATCAGTCTTTGGTCCCACACTGGCCAGTATATAACAAGACTTTCTTCACTCCAACCTCTCTCTTTTTACCCATCATTCTTGCAGATTTGTTAATCGGTGGCTTTGGGGGGGAACGATCAAACATCACCGTGATATTTGAACCATTTAAACCATGTTGGAAATGCAGGCAATGTTTTGAAGAATAAGAGAAACTGAAAAGAGAAGGTCTGGGACTTGGATCTGTGGATGAATGACTGAACAGACTGAGACAGAAACTGCCATAAATCATTAATGTCATCACATCGTCAACTGTAGCTGTAATCTGCTGTACATGTTTTGTAGAGTGGGAAGAGACAAGACCTCCTTTATCCAGTAATCGACCCTAGAGATGATTTGCCCAAAAGCGTGTAACTGGCAACCCCAAACATTTGTTCTTTAATGTATTTGTTTTCACTTCAGATGTTTAACAATTAAATTATGTTTTTATTTTGTGTAACAAATGGGATATTTTATGGTAAATACAAAATTCGGGATCAAGGCAGATGGTTTGGGGATTGATGTATTTTTACTCTGCTCCTTGATACCATAATTGTTTAAAAAAAAAAACAAAACAAAAAAGGAAAAAGAAACCTAGCAGAGCCAGTTTGTTGCACTGCCAAAACTAAAAAGGCATTGGAGGTATTTTTGCCAGCTGTACAAATGTCCCTAAAAAAAGAAAATGTACATTTTTCATATCACCTGTTGTAAAGTTTTAATATGTGAGGCTTTAATTAAAACATTGTTAAACGACCTGTGGATTGCTATATCACATAGTGCATTTCTGCTCTTTTATACTTTTTTATGAGTTACAATAGAAGCAATTAATTTTGTTTGTAATTTGCTTACAAACCAACTGCTTTTGGAAACTGTGCATAGAATAAATGCATATCGTTATGGAATTCTTGAAAAGTTGTTTTCAGCTCACAATAGGAACAGTAATTTAATGTTTTGAGTTTTTGCTCGGCCATGAAGACTTATCCAGAGACATTCCATCACTAATATGATAGTAGCCATAATTTTGTATGAAGTATTATATATTTCTTTGTGTCTCTGTTCAAAATTAAAATATCAACCACAAATATTTATTTGAAGAATTGGTTTATTTCAAAGGTTATATTAGCCATACATTTTTTTCCCCTATGAGGTATTTCTTTGCATCTCCTTGTTAGTTATTTAAACGCTGATAAATCTCATATGGCGCCGCGTTCTTTTACCAGATGTAAAAAGAAATTTGTATGTTTTCTATGGAGTAATTCTATAACAGGAAAAAGAAAAAATAATACTTTGCAGGGATATATGAGCATTCATGTTGGCATTATTATAGTGTTTGCTGTTTTTTTTTGAGTGATTTGAATGGAAGTCACTTGTAACTGTGTGTAAAAACAGTGTTGATACTGGACAAGGTCAGCATGTAACTGGTACTTGTCTCAATAACAGTCCCCTTCTCACACACTAGTGCATTGGATTCTGCCTCTTTCTTACTCCTTTCAAAATCGCTTCATTTCCAAGACATCCCCAGGGGTTTTGCTGAGCTCCCTTGAATAATATGGCGAGCGGGGGGAGGGAAGGCAAGCAAACAATAATTATCATATCTTCACAATAGGCTGTGAATCCACTGGTCCAGAGAAGGGCCCTTCCAAGGCAGCGGAGACATTTAAACGTAGGTTAATGTTAGTTACAAATTAGCGGAGGGGAAATCTGCTCCTGCGCTTCTGTGATAGCAGTTTGATAGAATTTTCACATTTTGGTTTGTTTTCAATTAGTTTGTTTTAGGAAAGCATTTGTAATTTGGGCTGAAGCCTGCTGCTGCGGTGATTGGCCCTTCAGCTCCGTATAGAGAGGATGCCCATTTCTCTGCCGTGATTAATTGCAGCATCTGTCCTGTCAGAAGCCCGAGTGAAGAGGTCTGCAGGAAAACTGCAAATAAGCGCTGGCAACAGTCTTAAAGTGCTTATGATGAAATGAAAATTAAAAACAGCAAGTGGCGTGCATGACCTGAATCCTAATACACAGGGAGAAGAAGAGAATGTGAGAGCGGGTGTCCATGGATACCAAACACATGCTTTAAAAACACACAGTAATGAGGCTCTGGGAAATCGCTGTTATTATTCTGAACAGATTCACAGCAGAGCCCATTAATAATGCATGGAGCTCCTTGTTATTCCATAACCCCTCAGTACTGCGGTCACTGTGTGTACAAATATCTCACAGCCAGGGTTGGAGTTATGGGACTCTGCAATAAAAAGGTTACAGATATTTTCAAAACACCGCTATACACACACACACACATAATTTACAAGGATAATACACTTCTGCTACTATAATGGGATTGCTTTAATTTGAATAGGTGAATAGATACATTTCACCTGCTTCCTTCAGTCGATACAGAATCTAATGAACATTTTTTATTTTTTTTCTCCTCAGTGCCATACAATGTAAGTGTGCAATCAATAGCCTCCATGTTTCTTTCTGCCGTCATCATTAAGTACCGCTGATGAAATGTATAAAGGGCACCGTGACATTAATATGTCATTTGAGTAATGCAATCACGAGGTGACCTAATTGTCTTCCTCGTACATGCTGAGGTCAGTGGCTGAGCTCGATGCTGAGGATGACTAAGGAGTCAGATGCGGAAGCTGGGGGATTCTGTATTTTAATGATTTATTGGATTCTTTTGTTGTTTTCCCATTCAGTGCACAGATACAATGCGTACGCAACAAAGGCCCTGCTGACACTGACCATCTGACCATCAGACCCACGCTGCAGCCAATCTCCCAGTCTGGACTGAGGTCACAGATGCAAGACCTGATGTTCGAGTCTTAAAACCTAAACTTGGAATCTTTATGGAAGAAAAAACAAAAAAAAAAAACAACCCAAAAAACAAACAAAAAACTCACGACTTTTTTTGCTGAGAAGACCTCGTCCAGAAAAAGTGCAAAGACAGGTGTGTTTATAGGAATGAGTTGTGCCTCAGGTCAAATGGTTGGTTATGTTTAAGGAATTCTTGACCTTGTGGTGATGAACTTTGTGGAGAGAAGTGTTGACCCTTTGGATGAATAGTGGACTTTGTTTGGAGCTGCTGTCTGCCATGTCGGCTGGCTCGACTGTTGACATCCCTGACCAACGCTAATGCTTGTTTATAGAACTTTTGACCTGCCAGACTCGATGAGTGCCGTCGCCTCCAAGCAACGTTAAAGTACATTTACAAGGGGTGGGAGGGATTAGTCTAAATGTTATGATACCCTATAACCCTCTAATATGCTTGTAGGGATATCTGAACTGAGACTTGAACTTATCATGGCTCTACACTGGGAAAAATGCACCTCTACAAACAAGGAAAAGAGGGAAAGAATTGTGCTTGAATTTAGCAAAAAATAATAGTAATAATTTTTGCCAAAAGAACAAGTTAAAATTGTCTTAATATGACTTATTAAATCAGATTTTCCAGATCTATTGTCTAAAAATCAGATCTTATATCTCACTGAAAAGTTCCTCAGTAGGTGATTATGTCTTATTTTAAGTGTGATGAGCTATTTGGATGAGAAATGAGGAAAAATACACGATAAATTTAGATTGTTTTCCAGTTTAATTAATAATGACTCCATATTTCCTTTTCAGTTTGATGTGAAAAAAAGACATTATACTTAAAAAATAATGACGACTTCAAATTTTTGTCTTTTAGTGCAAAAAAATCACATTGGATTATGAAAATACTGACATTTACAAACTATCCTATAACACTAAAATGCAGAAAAATGTGAATAACTATGAACAGCCTAAAATGTTGAAAGAAAATGAAACTTGATTTTGCCTGTTACTATTAAGTGTTTAGTCCCTTTGTAAATCCAATCCATAATGCAGGTGTAGACATTTTAAGTGTAATACGATATTTTGACTAGAAATGAGAAAAATATACTTTGTAAAATTTAAATTTTCTCCAGTGTACACAATGAATACAACACTGGAAAAAAAATCTGTATTTCACCAAGTGTAATTTGGAGAAACTGAAGCAACAACTTATTTATGCCTACCCTATTTCCAAGAAAGTTGCATAAACATGACAAGATAACAAACTGACACAGTTACAATCTAAGCAAAATCTTAGATTCATTCTTAGAATTGTTAACTTTATTCTAATATTTTACATTTATTGAATACCTTAGTTTAAAACAGCCTTTTAAATTAATTAACCCACATGCCTGTTTTTTTTTTTTTTTTAGATGCGTCCCACGCATCTCGATAAGAGGCTTTGTATGTCCGTTGGTCCATTGGTCCGTTGGTCCGTCACGTCGTTGGTCTGTCGGTCCGTCACGCATTTGTTAAACGTAATTCCCTCCAGTGTACACAAGGCGGCAGAGTTGAGTAAAAAAGGTTGAGAACCACTGGCATAGACGGACGCATCTGTTGTCCGCCTGTCGGACTTGTTACATTCTGTCTGATGTGAAACTATTTTTTTTTTATTAATATTAGCAGTACAAATTCGTGTGTGTGTGTGTGTGTGTGTGTGTGTGTGTTGAAGCAGCCTATCTCCTGGCCTGTCAGTCATGTGTCTGGAACAGTATCTGTGGAACTGTGCTCAGTCCCATTTGCATGTCATTTGTCATATTCCCTGAAAAGCAGACACACCAAAGGAAGAGGAAACTGTTCCAAACCCACTTTAGAATCCAGTCTTACATGAGCCTTTTCGCGGCGAGCCTCCAGCAGGATGTCATGGTAGTGCTGAGCCACAGATGGATCCACATCGGTCAGTTTGGCAGAGGAGTTCTGCAGCATGGACAGGGTCTTCTGGGGGTCGCCTTCATCCAGGGCCTCATTTATCAAACCAATGGCAGCGATACCTAAAGACAGAAAACTGGTCCACTTACACCGGCAATTTTCACACTTCTGCTTCATTTCATTAACTTTTTTGGGGAGTATTTTTATTAACAGAGCTAAAAGATCTAAACCCAAATTTTGTAAAAAAGTCACATTTTCTTTATTTTTCGTCTGTTTTTGATCAAATAACCTTTGAATTTACTCAGAGCTTTAATGACCATCAACATGATCAATGGATTAAATATAGAAAATGAGGGAAAAAATGCAGAAAATAATATAAAATTCAGTGGATAATATAATAAATGATGATAAATCACTTCAAAATTAGGTCCTTCTTGGCCATTTTTCATACATTTTTCTCTTTTTTTAAATTCACCAGTAAAAACCATGGCATTGGATAAATGTTTGGAGTCACTAGTTTTTTTACACTCAGTTACTGATTTCTTTACTGAAAAAGTCATTATTTCTTCAGTTTTCTCTGTTTTTATAATAATCAATTTTAATCTGAGTTTTATGAATATCTACATGAACAGCAAATGAAATATGGGAAAATATCTGATTTTTATTCAATAAATGCAAAACAGAAGATTTTTTTTAAAAATAATAAATGCTGATAAATCACTTAAAAATTAAAAAGAAAGAAAAATGTATGTTGGAGGGGCTGTAAACGTCACACTGGGTCTTTATGGGTTAAATGAAAGTAATTATTAAAAATGTGATTTTTTTTTTTTTTAACAACGTCCACCCATGGCACAAGAGAAAACACTACCCAAACATAGATAATACAAACAAACACTGAGAAAATGTATGAAAAGAAAACAATAAAATAAAAAGAATCAAAGTTCAAAAATAAATTAACCACATTTAAACAGCATATATATGTGCTGTACAAAAAGAATATCAGAGAAATAGAAAAAAAATTAAAGCAAGGGAGGAAAAATAATAATTAATATTTATTGCATTGATATATATATATATATATATATATATGCAATATATATATCTGGGTCAATACCTAAAAAACTAAAATAATGAACAAACCACTGGAGATAGACACTTAGTTACTATTATTGACAGATAGGAAAAAAAACAGATTTGATAGATTTGAAGCCCTGGCATCGGTTTCAAAATGATGTCATGACCTTTGACCTTGAGTGACCTTAAAAGGTCAAAGTAAAGGTCACATGATTTTTAATGGTTGTAACACCAAAAAGAGTGGTGATAAATACTCAGTTACTATTGTTGACAGATAGGAAACTACATGTAGGCTCCAAAATGGCATCATGACCTTTGACCTTGACTGCCCTTGAAAGGTTAAACCCATATTTGTCATGTTATGAGATGGAGATGTCCATTAAGAGCTAAAACGTTTGCGAGGGGGCTGGGTTTATTGTGTCTGGCACCACTTCTTGTTGTGGGTGTCTCATAAAAACACAGTGAAGGGGTTTTATATTTAGTAAAATTCATCTTCTGATCCTCTGACAGTGTATCTGATCTTCTCTAAATTCATGGAGGACACCATGTCTCTGAGCAAATGTGAACAGGACGGAGGAACGGAGACCCTCCACTTCAGTGAAATAGCTTATCCAGCTAACAAAGTAGCAAAAGCTAAGTAGAGTATGGGTTTAGGGAGAGCTAAATGTGGAGTTAGCTAAATAAGGACATGTCCAGTACATGAGATGGAGTTACATTTAGCTCAAATAGAGTCAACATCAGGATACACTCATGCTAATGTGGTTTCTCATATATGGATGAGGTGCACTACTTTAAACTGCTAGAGTTCATGTGGAGAAAACACATAATGGGACTGTGTCTAATTATTCCATTAACTTAGTATTAGGTTTGTCAAAATTAAAGCGGATTAATCCATCATCATGATTAATCTGATTAAAAATGTTATTATGAATCAACAAGTTAATTGCATATATATTTATATTTATGTATACGTTCTGGATATTTTATCACATTTTTTGGTGGTTTTTTCTGTATTTTAGAAAAGTTTTTGAATAGGTTTTGGATTTTTCATCTTTTTTTTTAAATTTATTTTTATGCACAGTTGGATACCAATGCTAATATTTATGAACATTTAAAATAGCTCCAAAAATAAT
>JAPTYR010000018.1:46807475-46818104 GCA_029814505.1 Siphamia roseigaster | reverse complement strand
CAAAGTTGAGTAACAAAAGGTGTACAACCACTGGCATAGACGGACGCATCTGTTGTCCGCCTGTCGGACTTGTTCTTTCATTGTTATTTCATTGCAAAAACACATTTTTGGTGACTTTGACCTTTGACCTTCATTCGCTAAAATTTAATTGGGATCTATTCTGGATCATCTTGCAGCTTTCTTGAAAATTAATGGAAATTGGCCCAGTAGTTTTTGCATAAAATAACAAACAAACAATACCCTCATTTCCCCTTTGGATAATAATATGTAATACAGTGTAAATTGCAACAAAATATAATCCACAGGATGCAGAATTTTGTTGCAGAAAATAAAAATGAATTTCATTTTACTTTGTGAATCACATGTATTTCCTTATCCTGCTTTGTAGAATAGAAAACAGAATTTCAGAATTTGATCAGAAGTAGAACATTTCGTCATCGATGTCCATCTACAATAGATGTTATATATTATAGATTGGGAGTAAGTTGATCTCATCTGTGCACAGAATTCCTAACCACATTATTGCACCTGGTTCAGAATATATGCAAACAACCAACCATGTTATTTAATGTTATTTACCAGGAGTTAAATGTGTCCTTTATCAGACTTGATATGCAGTCACCCTCATTTGAGAAAACACCTTGACTGAGCCAAAATGTTTTATTCCAATTTTACTCATTAGAGTCTATCAGTCAGTAGCAGAAAAAAAAAACCCAAAAACAAAACTGTAGATTATATTGCCTTCCTAATCTTTTGAGCAAAGGAAGAATAACCTGTAAACAACATGAAATGTGAAAATTCTAATTAATCAGATTCATTTTTATGAAATGGTAGTAGGAGTCTGTCAGGAAAATAAAGCAAACCATAAGACTGTGCAGCAAACACTAAGAAACAAATCATATTTTTTTTTTATTATTATTATTATTATTATTTTATTTTTTTAAGTAAGTGACCCAAACACTCCTCCATCAAAATCAAATGGATGAAAATCCCATGAAGTCTCTTGTACGTACACATCTCCTTCCCTGCAGGGACTCAATTCAAATGCCATTTACTGATACTTCTCAGGATAAGATAAAATGTTTGTTAAATGTGGCTCAGATTCAAAAAGCAATTTCACAACGGCATGCAGAGTTGGATGACACCGAGACGAGCGATTCATCCACAATTGACAGTCACATCTAAACTATAGCTGTTTAGTGATTTTCAACAAAAATAAATCTGCTTCCCTGTCATGGCAAAGTCATCTAAAAAGGTTCAGCAGCTATTCTTATTTCCACTGCATATGTATTGAAATGATGGTTTTTATATTCGAACCAGTGGGACTTGTCTCTCTCGTCTTTTATCCAGAAACATTGGGCTATTTCTTACACGGAAGTTACTACAGTATAATGTGCAAAACAACATTCAGGACGATGGTGGAAATAGTTTGGGTATTACATTTGGATCTTTTTCTCTTCTCTTTTTTGATCTGGAGCTTTTACTATATTGTGCTGGATATTCTCCTCTGAAGAAAGCTCCATAAAAGGGACTTTAATAATTCATGACACCAGATTTAGATTTGTGCCTCACTGCTCAGAAACAGAAAATTCTCCACTATGTTACATTGCAGAATAGCCGTGGATCAGCTTTTTTAAGTTTGATGTACAGTACGGTTCACACAACTTTTCTTTTTTTTTCTCTCTCTCTTGCTCTCTCTCCATTGTGATAGATTGTTGATCACATACTACTTTATTGTAAATGCAACGGAGGAAACTGTGAAGGATGAATTAAGCCCATTTCAAGTGCTGAGCCCAGTCCTATTATCAGGCTTATGCCTCAAAACATTTTACAAAAGGCTATTTGTTCTCGAAATGGCTTTTTATAATGAGCCTGAGGTGTCTGGATATATGCTTAATCAAAGTCTCCACAAAGAGCAGATTCGTACATCCTTTAAACATGAACCACATTTCGGTCAAACAATACATTAAAAATATTATCTTCAGAATGCATGGTACTGTACTGTATTTCTGTCAGAAAAGCAGAGCTAAAGAGGGATGTAAAAAGGAAAAAAAAGGACCTTATCAGTAGAAAGCAGGACCATCATCCGTCATTCCAGAGACACCTATTGTAAATTATTTCATAGCCTAGCTTTCCATAGATACCAAATCAACAGAGTTATTTGTTGGTCCAACCTCCATGTTGTGAAATTAATCCAGTTACAGTTGTAGATGTAATAGATGACCTAACCTGTTGTTAGGACATGGATATGCTTTATATATCTGGCCCAATTGCATTTTAATGAAATGAAATGAACATGATTGAGGAATAGGCACTAGTCAGTTTGTTGTTTCCAGTGCTAATGCAATGTAAATGGAGCAAAATAATCTGCAGTGAGTAATGTCTGTTTACGTATGCATCATGCATTCTGTGTTTGGTTTCCCTTGCATGCAAAGTATTACCTAGGTAATTGATTTTGCAGGGTTCATTAGGCACAATTTGTATATCAGATGGGCTGGAAAAGAGAGTTGTTGATTAGTTAGATCTTGCTTTCGGAAATTGCTTTTTTTCACATTCTTATCTCTCTTGCAACCCTAATAGCACCACACTTTAGTAGTTTTGCTGCATTAATAAAGTAACAGTGGGGAATCTCAGCAGCTTGTTTTGCGTTCTTGCATAGTTTGTGTTTTTGGGTCTTTTGAGTCATAAACAGCTCAGTTTTATCAAAGTTAAGTGTATGTGTAGCCTCATAATCCCATACATTCACACAGTCCATCTGTACTCTTTCATAAACTGTTTTGTTGAGGAATTATCTTATGCTGACGTTTAGTTGGTTTGGTTTTATTTCGAGCACATAAATCTTCAGATATCAAAGAAACAATCAACATGGACAAATAAAATTTTCAGTGCTTGAAAAGGAGTAGGAAGAAGTATAACTTATAGACCCCACTCTTTTTTTTTTTTTTACAAACTAATAATCAATCCATAAAAACCCAAACAGCCACTGTCGACTAAAACATCTACTGATATAAACTATTTAGTACCTGTTGTACCTGTTAGTACCTATTAATCCTTTCAATCCATATAAATAATTAGTGTAAAATACAATCTGTCACATTCTTCATCATCTTCATCTTCAGTGATCATCATCTTTTCATGGTCATCAGATATGACCCGTTTGGGCATTCAGTGGCTCCATAGTTACCATGGAAACACCGTCATCTTCTACAACACTGGTTCAACAGTAAAACATATGGAGTTGTATCAATGACAGTGGAATGAGATGCTTGGATTATGTTCAGTTAATGATAGATTTTGAAGAAAAAGTCACATTTTCTTCAATTTTCTCAGCTTTGATATAAAAACCTTTGAATTTACTCTGCGCTTTTATGAACATCTACATGATCAGTGAATTAATTATTGAAAATTACCTGTTCATCACTTTAAAAAAAGACACAAAATCAGAGGAGAATTTTATAATAAATGATAAATTAATTTGGAAACTGACACAGAAGTAGCACTGAGTCTTTATGGGTTAAATTGTTTAAATTTCTTTTTCTTTGTTAACACACTTTTTTTGTTACAGTATGTTCCATTCCTATTTATTACACCATGTTTGTCGAAAAAAAAAAAATCATGAAAGAGTCATGTTTCTTCATGATTTTTGTGAACTTAATGCTAAAAATTAAGATGCATGTGGAGTATCATAAATAAATAACTAAACATTTTCCATTGTCATGGTCATACTTATAGAAAGGGATTTCAGATAGGGATAATTTTATGTTATTTTTTACACATTCGGGTACATAGGAATTATTATGCAGAGGTCTCTCAGTGTGCAAGTATAAAAGAGAAAATATACAATCAAAATATAATTCAGTGGTTTAAGCAGTATAAAACTATACTAAAAGTATAAAAGTAGGATAAAAACAATTAATACAGTAGCACCCTGACTTGTAATAAGAAAAAATGTTAAAAGCAGCAGCAGCAGCAGGAGTTCAGGTCACAAGCAGGGCAGCAACAATGAAAATAATAAACAAAGAAATAGAGAAATATATAAAAATAAATACTATCCACCAATTGCACTTAAGGATATTGCACAAGAGAACATTGCCCATTTTGTATTGACCATAAAACCCACATCTTCTATCACAATATATGAATAATTTTAAATAAATATATTTCACATCACCATAATTACTTCTCGAGGATCGATACAAACAGAAATCTGCGAAAAGACTCTTTGAAATCTTTGAAAGACTGCAAAGCATCTTCAGAGGGGTGAAAAACATTGTTGTAAAGAGTATGATTTATGACATACGATCAGCAAAAGAGCACAATAAGAAGCAATGCACATTTTTCAGTCTTTACCAATCATATATTATCATATCTCACAGCCATAATTGGAGGCATATGTTGTTGTGATTGACCTCCTGGTCAATGGGTCAAATCCATGAGTTCACTGATGTTTTCTCAAGGGATGGAGGATGAAAAATAGAATGCAACTGCATATAATAAATCTCAAGACCTTTGTAGAATATATTTAGTTCATTTCTTTCTACAGCCAGTTTCAGGATAATTATCACTTATCTTTAGAAAGGAATATGTAATCATACACTCTCAATTGTGCATCAGCAAACATTTTAAGTATGCCCTTCAACAGCTGACAGATAGGTAACACAATCTCTCCCTAGATAGACAGATTCTTTCCAGTAATCAGTTTTCAGTTTAGCCCTTATTGATGCTGAAGAATGAAACGTTATCTGTCATATGTCTAAGGATCTAACAGGGTTGTAGGTAGTGGTGCCTTGCTGGTGCAAGAGAGTTACAATATGCTTGTAACATAATTTACATGGAGGATTCTGGTATTAATGGTTTTGCATACTATTTTAAGCAGAACTTACTCGGGCTTTTACTGGAAACCAATTTAGCTGTAGAAATGTTGCTATTTCAAGGGCCCCTTCAATCTCTCAATGGTCCTTTGCTGATGTTTGCAAAACCATTAGTGCTTCCATACAGCACCTGGTGGTTTAATAGTTCTGGACTCTAACAGACAAAAATAAATGACACAGATTGGAGGTGAAGTGGTTTAAGCATTTACTTTTGGCGGGAGTTAGCAGCCGAAGACCTTGATTTGAGGCCAGTGTAGTTTCGTACATTTTTTGAAAGAGGCCTCCATTCCAAAATGGTTCAGTTAAAGATACTTCTTCCATGGGGAAGTCGCCTAAATGCTTCTGTTTTAGCACCAGGATCGCTCTGATGTTGGGGAGACACAGAAATCCTATTTTCAGAATCTGTTTTTGTCTAAGCTATGTTTCTTAGCTCCATTCTGAGTATCTTAATGACCTATCTCTGTGGTGCTTTAGTGCTTGCAAGCTCAATTTGCTGGCTCATGAGCCAGCTTGCCAGCATAATGTTCTTTCTCCTCCACTTATTAATAATAACTCTGACTTTCTGTCCCTCTGAGCCACTACTCATGATGCTTTACTTTGCATAACATAACATAACATAACATAACATAACATAACATAACATAACATAACATAACATAACATAACATAACATAACATACTGCTCATAAGAATCTAGTCTGTTGTTGTGGAGCTAGGTGGAAAATAAATGCATTAAAATGTGTCAGCGTGCTGCAGTTTCACACCATGTCCACACTTTCCACACTATTCAGCTACATTTTTCACCGGCGGTGCATGTCAATGGATATAGGTTGATTCTGATCAGTCCAGATGACAACATCAGCTGTTCGTCACTTAGGTGTTACATGCGTGTGTACAGTGATAGTGCGTTTGCTCTGAGCATTTCTAGAACGTGGGGAAACTAAATAACAAAGATATCTGTATTCCAGACACATTTACACACTGCTGTTGCTCTGCTGACATGCTGCTCAGTCTGCGCTCACTGTGCAGACATGTCATTAGTTCATAAGTCACAATCACTGCTGCAGATCCTGACATTGACAGGCAAAAAAAAGTCATGCTTCCTGATTCCTGAATATTCCAGTTTCATAAAGTGCTATGACTCAGCACTCACACAGGTCATATTTAAATATATGCATACATGTGTGTTATATATGCAACTCAGAACATGCATTGGGAATGAATAGGACACCTCTTAAATCCTGGACCATTTGTTTCCAGTTGGAATCATTTCAATGTAACACAAAACAATGGCGCGTGACTCATTAAGTTTCATTGGTTATCCAAATTATGACCAGAAAATAGCAAAGGTAAGATAATTTGCAATCATTGCTTCATAATGTGACCTTTATTTTTTACTCTTTTTTTTGGCTCCTTCAATGAGTTTTAGCGTTATAGAAATAATACAGTTGGATGTGCTTAGTGTTAGCTTAGCATTGCTAAGTCTCTGTCCCACTGGTTTGTTTTGTGAAGTTCTACATGACACATGCTGGGCTCACACTGTTGGAGATATTTGTCCATGTAAGTACTTGTTGTTTGGATTGTGCTCTGTTGTCCGAGAATTAGTTTTGTTGAATTTTTAGCTGACATATGTATAGCATGTGTATGTTGCTACTCACATTGTGTAGCATTACCATGGTAACACAGTGACTCCTGACTATATTTCAGGTATGCAATAAACTGATGATGAGAAAAACCACAGGTGTTTTTATAATTCCACCTGGACGTTGCTGATTAAATAACATAACTAGTCAGCAGAGCATCTTGCTGTCACTGTGGTCTTAAATCCTAAATAAAAACAAATGAATGTAATAATTCCCAAACTGCCCTTATATTTCTCCTGCTGTACATGTAGTTATTGTATCTTTGATACAAGCAGCTTTAATTTTTGACGATATACACAACCAATATTGCACACAACACATGATGAGTTTCACTTTGGAAAACACTGCCTTGTGCCTGTATTATCTCATGGTGTGTGTTTAGAACACTGGGGAAATTACACAGTACCTTTGTGTTTTGATGATTTTCATGCTTTCGAATAAGCTGAAGGATCACATGGTCCTTTCAGGTTTGTCACAGTTTTTCACAACCACACGCATTGGATAATAAACAAACATTTATTGTAATTACGTTATTCTGAGGCTGTTTCGTATAAATTCACAGGTCATCCATAAAGGAGTTAACTTGACTACAGCTCTATGTGATCTGTTTTTGATTGCCTGTTCAGTCCTGTGGAACAGACATGTTTATGTCCTTTAACATACTGAGAGAAGATTTTGATGTTTGTACCACTTAAACAGTCATGTCATGTAACAGATGCATATTTATATGCATCATAGCGACTCTCTTGTACAAGTCCTGCCAATTCTCAAGTGTAGTGTATATTACATTGTATTGAAAGAGGTGCATTTCAGCAGTGTATTGAAATTATATCCCATTACAACTCATATTACTGCGATTGGATGATGAAGTCTTCACCCACACCCAACCTGATTAGAAAACCAGATGAAATATGTAACTTGACTTCATTTCCCTCAGAGCTATTTTTGTCAGATCCTCTTGTCCACTTAGCTGGTGCAGGTTAATTGTCTCCTCTTTTCAGCCTCTGCATGTGATGCAACTTAAAAGGGACATGATTACAAATTCAAATGCTAATTTCCTCTGAGGCTCAAGAGGTGAAAATGCATGAAACACATGCTGGTAGTAACTATTTATATGCAAGGTTATTAGAATAGGGAAACAAATTAACCAGACATCACTCTGGATTATGTTAACATGACAAACTGCTGTGGTGGGGCCTCTCGCTGCATCCGCATGGTTTTCTGTGAGCAAGCACAGCGGACTGGAAGTGTTTTAACACTGTCGGATAAGTACAGTACACTGAGGCCATACCCTAGAGCAACAAGAGCTGACCCCGGAATCCATGGACACTGTGGTAATCCATTAGAGGGATCAGGGGCACACACACTACACAGCAGACTGCACATAGTAAGGTGCAGTGCAATGAAAATAATTGTCTTCACTTTTCTTGTGACATGTGTAAAGATTCACATTACCCCTGCAGCATCATCCACTCAATGTCTGCTGGCTAATATAAGCTAACGATTGTACAGTTGATCGCTGTAGTGCCAATGGCATTACAGTAATTGGTGGTATGTACTGCAGTGTTGTGGTGTGATTTGCTGTTGAGAGGGTCTGTATGATGACTAAATTTTTGCCCACTTTTATTTCTCACACCAGAGACCATGACATTTGTCTTGTTCCAGACTAATGGACTGTCTGTGGGAGAGTGATTGATTTACTGATTTGTATTGCCAAATTGGTACTATTTTCCAGGAAATGTACCATTTTCCTTCCAATCGACTATATAGATGTTGATGATGTTCATGTTTTTCTATTGAGTGACCTTGGTGACCTCACATTACTGTCAATCTCATATTTTGTTATACTTGTGTATATAGAGCCAGGAGGCTAGCACACTAGCACACATCATACACAACTGGATTCAGAGCAGAAAAGACTAGAAAGAAGCTAAAGTGTATTTGGAATTAAGTGTTTAATTTTAACTTGATAGCAGATTTCAGGTTTTTTTTGCTTCAGTATTGCCACATTTGCAGAAAACCGCACCCCACTGTTCATGCTTTATCTCTTCCTGTGCTTCCATGTGGTTCAAAACACTCTTTTTAGTCAGAGTATGTTTTGAGAGGGAGCTAACTATCCTTGTCTTTACATTGATGGTGGTTATAGCATGTAAGGTACAAGCTCTATGTGTTTAGAAGTTGTAACCTGCGGCTCTCCAATGTAAAAAATTCCTAAATATATCCATTTCTGTAGTTCCTTTTTATGCATCTCCTTTAAAATGTAAAGGGTTCACGTTTTGCTGAATCCACTTTTATTCGTCTTTTGTTTATTTGTTTGTTTATTTGGACCCTAATAGTTCAAATATTTGAATCTGAAACCTCCAGGTACGACAAAGCTATCTTTATATTCAATCCAGCAATATAATGAGTTACATCACAACATTCGCCCATATAAGGTCAAGACTTCCAACGACAACGTAATTACCAGCAGCAGTGGTTGTGGTCCATACTGAAAATATGTCCAAACTTTGAGCCGATTACCTAAAATGTTGATGAATTTATTAACAAACACAAGTGGCTGAAAGGGACAGAGGAGTACGGTCAACAACCCGGAGTGGGTGGGGCGTGAATTGGCTCATTTGCATTTAAAGGGTCGGCACTCAAAATGACCTTTCTGGTGTCATTATTCAAAAATAGGATTGAAGATGGACCTGTGGAGTCGGGCTGCTCAATTAATCGAACTTGAATTATATCCCTGAAATCCGGCGCGTCAGGGATCTAATGGTTTTGCGAGCACCGCGTCTGCTGCGTAAGATATTTCGTGCGAACGCGATAACTTTTGAACGGGTTGATGGATTTGCCCCAAATTTGGTATACTAATGCTCTAGCACAGATACATGAACTGATTAGATTTTGGAGTCCAAGACTTTCAAGATGGCCGACTTTTTGTTTGACTGATGATCAAGTTTGGTTTGAAAAGTGTGGAGTAAAGTTGGACAGTTGGACTTTGTATTTGGCCCATAACGTCTGAATGGATGGGCGGAAGTGGTGGTGACTGGAAGCATCGCGTTTTGGGGATATACCTCTGGAAGTTGTAGGCAACTGCAGTTGGCTAGTTATGACCACAATTTTGGCTCCAGACAATCTCAAAATTCATGCAATCAAGGAAAAATGAATATTTGTTTGACGTTTGACCAGCCTTTCGAGATTTACCTTTTTTAGATTTTTCATTTACTTTGTTGAATATTGTAGCAGTGCACTCAAACGTGAGAGATTTTATTTTCGACCAATTTATCAAAGTATTTATTTTGGACTAATCTTATCATATTTTATTTGTTTCTTGTTTTCAAAAGATTGAGTGCAGTATAATAGTCAATTATTTTACTACTACATTACAAGATATTTTTAGATATTTAACAGGAGAGTGTTTTGTAAATATGTTCAATAATTGTAATTTCAATATTGACCAAAATAATCGTGATTATGATTGTTTTTTTTTCTCCCCCGTAATCGAGCAGCCCTACTGTGGAGTTGAATTAATGAAGAATTCAGATCCAAGCATAGCATTTACACTTTATGTAGACCACAGGGAAATGTTTTAAAATGCATAATTTCATTTTAAAAAGCAAAAATATCACTCCTTTAAGGGGCTTGTCCTCTACACTCCCCTTTTACCAAGTTGTATGAAAATTGGTGCTTTAATCCTAGTGTAAACCTACATGCGCACATACAGACAGACAGGAGTGATCACATAACCTTCGAAACCTTGACAGTGGTGATTATGGTAAGGTCCATTACAAACAACCGGCCTCTAGGATAGGATAATAATAAAGTATTTTCTTACCATAACATAAACATACTTAATTAGAACTGAAATAACAGCTATTATATGGTGCATTTTGAAATCTGAAATCAACATTGCCTCTGAGCACTGTTTATATTTTATGTGCACCGCATTTTCTCTTAATTTTAATTTCATCTTAATTTTCTCCTTCCATGTAGACCCACCACTGCTCTCACCCTCCTTTTTCTTATTGTATTTCCCTTTCTGTCTCTTTCGTTCTTACACACACACACACACACACACACACACACACACACACACACACACACACACACACACACACACACACACA
>JAPTYR010000018.1:46614702-46628447 GCA_029814505.1 Siphamia roseigaster | reverse complement strand
GGGGGGGGGGGGGGTCTGTAACTGGTCTGTAACTGCAGCTGAGATCATGTAAAAACAAACACAGCCCATTGATAGCGGGTGATGCTGCAGGAAGTTGTCAGGGGGCACAATGGGGGGAGACAATCTGCGGGACAAGTGGTAGCAGGGCTGCTGGAGGACAATAGAAAGGGTTTGATCTCTTAATTAATGGAGGCTATTCTCTGCTGCTGCAGGTACTGAATTTTAATGCAGGCAATTTTTCAACGGGGTTTCTTTAGCGGCAAAACAGACTTCTAAACGCTGCGTTCTGATCATCCAGCAGACAAAGTAATCTGCGTTCATGTTGGATCATGGTTACTCCACTTGAGCTTTTAAATGGTGGATCTCAGGTTTTTTTTTTTTTTTAAAGACTATTAAAATATGAGGATCAAAAGTGAAATAAATGTCTCAAGTGATACTATAAAAGCCATTCTGAGGGACTTATTTTCCATTTGGGTTATTACTTTTGGAAAAACTTGGACAAAGCTGCACGGAGTCATTTAGTGACAGTATGTGTGACTTGATACAAGGAAAATGTGGGCCTATTTCTTTATTTCTTTGAGCATGAGGCCAGCTTACAACAATCCCTTTAATCAAGGTCCTAATCCTTTTGCAAGACGTCAGCATGCCATGAATAAGGCCATCCACATCTTGATAATATTTTTTTTTTGCAAAGGATAGAGGTCAAAGGCTTACTGTTTATCCAAAAAAAAAAAAAAAACTGGGAAAAACAAAGATTTTACTTCCAAGAATAAAAATATTATCAATTTTGCAACACATATTTTAATAGTTTTGCTTTAAACTTAAGATTAAAAAAAACATCTTCGTAATCAGTAAAGTAGAATGTGCAGAAAATTAACTAAACAAGTTGATAATTAAACTGTGTAATAATGACATAAGCTCTATGTGACCTGATGTGTGTACCTCTAGGTTTTGTCCATTCTCCCATCTTCCTACCCCTGTTATCTCTCTCTCTCTCTTTCTCGGACACACACACGCACGCATGCACGCCGACGCACACACGCACTTGCAGCTGACCCAGATGAAGGCCTGATCCAGCTCGTTGTAATTCTTTAGGCATCGCGTCGAGCAGGGAGCAGGACCGTGAATAGAAACCCACCACGTGTTGAATGCGGTGTCACACAGAAAAGGGCTTTCTAGTTAGAAATCCACTGAATGAGGATCACTAACAACTCCGGTTTGGGAGATTCCCCCCGTTTAACTATCACATTATGCGGTCAAACGCTCAGTGTTTCTGTGCTACGATCAATCATGACGTGTCAGTGATAATAGTGAATGATGGCACCCAGCCGGATATGTTCTGCACTGCATTGATTGCGCGTAATAGGCAAAATGCGCACTTTTTATGCGCCAAAAGCCTTCTGTCACATCTGCAGAAAACAAAGCTTTTTATTTTTTCTCCCTCCCATATTGACAAATAGAAACTAGTTACCAGGCCTTTATTATTTAATTAAAATGCAATAAATATGTTTGATTTTAGTGAGAATATTAGTTAATTAATAAAACAATATTAATTGCTTTAAATACACGAAAGGCTTCTGTTTATGTTTTAAAACGCAAACTTGTTTAATTCAGTTTAAATGATGTTTTTCATTTACTTTTTTTACAGTTCAAGCATCTGCAGTTGAATAACTTTAACATCCTCTATTTATTTATTTATTTATTTATTTATTTATTTATTTATTTATTTATTTAAATAAATGCGTTTGCACTGACTTATATCTGTTGGGTCCCCAAACTGTGTCCGTTTGTGTCATTCAGCTCATGATTGTTAACACTGTATCCTCACCGTCCCAAATGAATCCCATTTAAAATGTCTCCCGCTCGGCTGGACTGCAAATCACCCTGTTTACAATCTCACACCAACACTCACATCAATTAACTGCCCATTGATTTTCCCGCCCGGGACATTACAATATTGCAGACCCCTTTTTCCTCTCCCCAGCAATTTCAAGTTTGGTGCACATAATTGCATGGGCTTTTTAACAGCGCACACATACACGTTTCCCCTTGTTAATGATCATTTGTTGTTTGATTTTCTTACTTTTCGGTTTGCATTTCGATTTGGTAACATTATTAGTTTTGTTTTGTTTTTTTCCTCAAGACATCAATACCCACAAATATATGTTAATTTAAAAAAAATATGGATTTATTTAATTATTTGACATGACGCATATTTAACGCAGATCACTCAGAAGCATCACAAGTATTTGATTTCCTCCCTGCTCTTCCCTTTTTTTTCATGAATAAGTAAATAGTAAGGCTATAGTCGAAACTAAAAGATAGCTGACACAAGAGAGGACCAGATCCATCTAGCCTGCAGCTGCTCTTTAAATATTCAGTGAAAAATAATGGCATCCGAGGCATCACCTATAGTAACATTATTATCTTCATTTCTCAAAATCAGCTCGACTGAAAGCTTCGTTTATCTTTTTCACGTAATAAATCTACTCGACTCAGTGCTGGGATGAAGCTCCTGTGGGACCTCTTGTCCTCTTAAAACATCTCTACTGAAGGCGCATCCTGTTAGTACATTATTTAGGACAATAATAATAATAATAATAGTAATAGTAATAATGATGAAATTATTTATACGTTGATTAAGTCATATTTTATTCCCTTTATACTGTCTGCAAGTTTTATATTAGACTGAATTATCAGTGCCTTTTAAAAAAAATTGTGAAAATTGAGGTTATATTCAAATCTGGTCAAAATATCTAACTTTTACTGAGGATAAGATGAAGTCATTCATATCTTTCCTGTTTAAAAAAAAAAAAAAAAAAAGCCCTAGAAGGCGACAAGTTATTAAAAGAAAAAAATAATTTAACGGATCGAACTGTTGATGAGTCCACATCATATGGACCTGACGCATGGATTTAACAAATCAAATAGTTCATGTTTATGGGAGGAAATGAGATGCGTTTCTTTATCGCTGTTCGGATCTGTCTTTACCACTGATCATTCCGGTGCGCACACAGCGTATGGATGGTGTGAGCTATCAGAAAAAAAAAGAGAGAGAGAGAGAGATGGATAGAGGGAGAAGGAGGAGGGAGGAGGTGGAGGTGAATGGCAATATGACTGAATAGCCCTGTGACCAATCAGATCGTCGGTGGGCGGGGTCCAGATTTGTCCCAGTGCTGCACGGGCCCTCAAAGTTTGTTTATTCGCGGAATGCAGTGTGTGATGAAAACGTGTTAGTTAGTAACCCCCCCTTTTTCTACTAATAATAATCAAATAAAACTGATTGGGACGTTGGATCAGACTGTGGACTTTGGGGACGCGCGCCGGTGCCATTTACGCACGGAACATGATCGCGCGACGTGCGTTTTGTTATGTTTTTTTTTTTTTTTGGTACCGGGAGACTCACTTGAAACTCTGAGAAAGACGCACAACAAGAGCTGAATTACAAGCGAGAGCGGAGGACGGGGAGAGCAACTTGGAAAGACAAGAAAGTTGGTGGGCGATCGCGGAGATTGGAGGGTTCTGTGACTTCACATTTCCAAGGGAGGACAAAATATAGAAGAAAACAAACACTGATCAATGTGAAAGATTGAGAGATACTGTCGCATCATGGACTCCAGACGCTGACATTCCCCTGTAGTAGTCAAGATAAGCTTTGACTTGGCTAACACAAGGGGTTAAACCGTATCTAAAGGGAGTTTGGAAAACCCAGCCTTTCTTCCCCATACGGATCAACTCATTGGGTGGGAGCTGAGAGAGAGACAAGAGTCCCCAGCAAATCAGGAGCTAATTGATTAAAGAGACTTCATTTGAATAGGAGGGGGGCTGGCGAGGTGCCAATCGCCTTTCAAAGAAGCCCCCCCCGTATGATTAATCGCAGAGCATTATTGATAATCATAACGGGGCACATGCGCGGTGGATGGGCTCGATTTACGTAATTTTTGAGAGGGTTTTGTAGTCATTTTTTTATTCTTTGCCTGCTGATGTGCCAGCCAGCATGTCGCGGAGGAAACAAGCGAAGCCGCAACACTTCCAATCCGACCCTCATCTGCCTTTATCGGAGCACAATGGTAAGTCCGGTCACCTATCGCGCCCTTTATCCCGGAGCCGCGAATTTCTCACACTTTTGACTGTTTTTACCGACTCTCTGCTGCGTGTGTGAATCCCAGTACTTTGGATCGGCTTTTCTACTTTTAGTTTGTGTTTGTTTCTTCAGTCATAGCTCCGTCTCTGAGCTGGGAGTGTGTAGTAGCCCAGTCTTAACACTTTTCACCAAACTTCACTTTTAGGATTTTTTTTTTTACTCCTTCAAGTTAATTTAAAACTAAAGGAGAATTTACTACTTTTCTTTTGTACTTTAATCAGTTGTGAGGTTATTTTTTCCCCCGCTCTGCACTGACTTAAATAAAAGATAAATAAAAGATCTGGACCTTTGGTATAACGCGGCCATTATACGGTGCGTTTATCTTTTACGCATGTGCCGTGCGATTGTGTCAAAAGTTTTACAACTTTTTTTTCAACTCTACTTGAGTTTAAACTGTATTTTTAGAAGCTAAAATTGTCCCATAATAAGCAGTCGGCTCCGTTTTCCGTCCTTTCGGAGGTTTCCCTTGCGATCAGCGGTCGGTCACGGTGCGTATGGATGGACCACCCTGTCGCTCCTCTCGGCACACTTCAACTTTTCCCCGGTCCCGGACACGCACATTCCCCCTCAGTGTGTTTCAGCCCGGTGCTGTAAAAAAAAAGTCCTGCAGCGCTTTCCCCTCGTTTAGGAAAATCACTTTGAGTACGTAGTTGGCTTTTTTCTTTTTTTTTTTTTTATACACTAGTGTTTTTCATTCCTAGAAGTTAGTTGAAAGGACACCAAAGTGCACTGAAGAGCGCACATGGACACTCACCTTCTCCAGTACCTGAAAATACTCCATGTGTTTACTCCTTATTTATAGTTTTTATGTAAACAGTCTAGTCATCTTCACTCTTTCTCAGTCTGATACTTAAACACATCCTCGAGGTTGATTTATTTAATAAAGTGTTGCTATTTGAACTAGAATTAGAAAGGGATCAAAATGACGCATGGCTTATTATTATTATTATATATTTTTTTTTGTTTCACGGCCTTCTGTGAAAAAAAAAATATTAAAATGAGTTTGTTCGTAACGTGAATTATAGTGCACCGTGTTTATCTGCCTAAAATGTGAAATCGCTTTATACAAAGTAGCATTCATGAGTGGAAATCCAGGGATGTGTTTACAGAACTTACACCGAGTTTAAGGCCAAAAAATGTCAGTTAAGTTGCATTAACTTTGAGCTGAAAATACTGAAAAAAATTATGTACACCAGAAAGATCTTTGCAGTTTTAGATTGATAATATTTGAATTTCGTAACACACAGTTTGCGTTGTTGCGTGTATTTGTTGACTGACCCCTTTTTTTCGTAGTTCCAAGAAAATAGTATTTTTCTGCAATTTCAGGATTTTTTTTTTCTATTTGTAATTTATTAGAGCTTCATCTGAGGTAAGAACTGCATTATCAGTTTTTCTTTTACGTTTCTATTTTTAATTTGAAAATTTTACTAAAATGTTTTTAATATAAATACTACGTCATATATAGCATAAACCCATGCAATTTAGAAATTAATTATTAACTAAATAAAACGAGCGTTTTTACCTTCATATAAGGCCTAAAAATGTACAACCAGTAAAGTCAATATTTTTGATTCCACATTGTTTTTAATAATTTCTGCAGAGCATGTGCAGGTCATTGGAAATAAAGAGTTGTTTCTCTCAGTGCAAAACTATGCACAGAAAAGATATTTGCTGCCAATTTCACATGATTTTAGGAACTTGATGATTAATGCAAAACCTCCTTCTCTGAGTGCAGTTTTTTTTCCTGCATTTTTCTCTAAATGTAATTCATTTAATGCAGAGTTAATTTCGTCACTAACCCTTGCAGCTTGCAAAACACAAGATTCCCAATACTATGCGTCTTATTAAAATGTTTGCCAGTGTCTTGTGTGTGTAATTATAAAGATAAGGACATGTTGTGTCTAGGTTTTGGGCTCATGGCAAGTGTGTTGTGTATCTTTTGGAGAGCTGTAGTGACCGGAAGTGAAAACAGAAAGTCATTGTAAATGTGTCTGAATATCAGTGATGCCGAGGGCCACAGTTACTGGGAGGTCGGAGTGAGAGTCACAGAGGGTGGGATGTTGAGCTGTTTTAACCTTTGCCAGTGTCCCTCTGTGTGGAGGTGATGGGAGTTCAGGGCCCTGTGTGTTCCTCTCTGCCTCGCCATTGACCCTGCTGATCGGAGCTGCAGGCGGCTCAGCAAGGCCTCAGTGTTTTATTTAAGCGTGTGAGTGTGTGTAAGGCCTTATCAATGATGTGGCCATCCCCTTTCACCCTATCAGAGTGGCCCCCCTAGAGGGGAGATTGGCTGGGCAGCCCCCTTTGCACTGTTGTTCCCTGCAAACATAGAGAGCCTGTCATTTTGCCAGTGTTTATATGGTGTAAGTCTAGGTGTAGCCTGAAGGACTTGCTTTTTTTCCCTTTCTTCCCTCCCCTTAAGCTTTTAGTATGTCACCAGGGCAGAACTTCTGAGATTTGAGTCTTGTCCTGGACCACGGCAGCTTTAGTGGAACCCATCTAGTGTTCAGTTGGATGAGTCCTGAGGGCTGGAGACGATCTGAGCCGAAACTCTCCTGAAGTTACAAGTGTCAAGAGGCTCACAGAGGCCCCCCCTGCAAAAAAATAATGTAGGATCTCTCGAAGCTCTTGTCAACTTTATTTTTTTTTTTTTCCTAACTAATCCTCGCTTTCTTGTCTCTCATATTCAGACTTTGGTCACTTTCTTCAGACTCTGTCCTCTGCTCTTTGTCTTTCTCTGACGCCCTTTAGTCTTGGGCACTGCTTACATCGGGCTTTTGATAAAGATTCTGTGGAAGTTTGAAACTCCCATCTTCGTAGCAGCTTGACTTAACTTTTATTTTAATTCGCAGATAATCCTGTTCATTTTGGGAACTAAGCCTACTGTTAACACCTGCGCTGTTTGTTACTTCTGTGGACAGTGGTTTGTTGACATGTATCGATAAAGTTTAATTATTTTTATTGTCAAGTAAAGGGAAAAACACTGCACAGTTTACAGAACAAAGCTGAAGCAGTGCAAGCATTTAGACTAATGATGGAACTTATTCTCCATCATTTCTATATCTTGAACTGTAAGATAGAATGTTGTTGTTCCTTTTTTTTGCATCCTTGCACTCTACATTTAACATAGAGAAGTGTATTGCATGAATATGCGTTGGGTGTCTAATTAATATCGTTGTAATACACAAAGTGATTTGGAAATAAGTTCTAAGCTATGTTGTCTCACAGTGATGCTAGAGTCCATTTTTGCAATGAAAATGAAAATATTTATTTTTCCAAAAAGTTCTGATTAAAAATGTGCTGCATAAAAATATTCTTATTTGCTCAGAAATAGTTCAAATGTACTAAACACGTCAGGCCTTTTTTGAAGTAACTGTATGAATGAAACAGTGAATTTATTTATTTATTTATTTATTTATATGCACTGGTTTTTAAATAGTGTGTGCAGTGTGTTTTTCCTACACTCTAAGATTTGAGCGTGAACGCACATGTACACACACAGACGTGCATATTCTTATTCAGTGTGTGTTCGTCAGGTGTTTGTTAAACAACAGTTTCATATCTTATTTATGTCACTGCTTTTTCATTTTACTCTTTTCCAACCGTATTTTAATCACACTGTTTTAAGTACAGTCAGTTATGAAAAAGGAGGATACGTGTGTATTTAATCCTCATCCGTATTTCTCATCCTATGAATCCAACACTTTTTTTTTTCTTTTTTTTTCTAAAATTAAGGTTTGGGGTGTTGCTTTTGGCGGGTGTGTGAAAGGGGGATTTAACATGAAAAGTTATCATTAAAGTTGAGTCTTCCCTGTTTGCATGGTTTGGTGGTGTGAGGGCCAGGGTTTACTGTCATGGCAACTTTGCGTTATCTGATGTCTCTGAGCAGAGAAACATTGAGGGAGATAATCCCTGAATTAAACAGGATCTGCTTTGAGTCGACTGAGATGAGCAGGGCCAGGCTGTGCCGACGATCCCCGCCGCTCCCATGCTGCGCGAACAATGGGAAGGCATCCTGTCTCTCTGTGGGGCAGGGCTGCACTTCTCTGGGTTTCATTTGCAAATGAATTCTTGGCCCTGATGAAAGTGTGGAGGGGCCAGAGCCACAATGAAAGGGATTCATAGAGAAATGCAATTTGTAAATCAACTTGTATGTTAAACAGCAAGATTTCAGTGTGACAAAGAGGGGAAAGAATAAGGAAAAGTCTGGAACACAGAAGTGGTTCTGGGGGCAGGGTGTCATTTTGCCTTTTCACTTTCTGACTCGTCAAGTTTTTCAACATGGAAAATTCCAAAACTGTTTGTATCCATTTGAAAGTGGATCATTACTTTTGCATTTCTTCTCAGTGACAACAGAAGTTTCTGGTTTTATTGTGTACACTTAGAGCTGGCGTGTCCTGTTTCTCAGTTCTGGCAAGTTTGTGATGCATGCATTCAGATGTAGTGCTTAGTTCTGGAGGCAAGTCATTGTAAATAATGGAGTCTATAGTGTGGTTTTCTATCCCTTTTCTGTCTTAAGAGAATGTACTCATCAGCGCCTCTCCCATAATATTTTGAATTATTCGTTCCAAAAGAAGAGAAATATTTAGATGATTAAAAATAATTTAATATCGTATAGGCTTAAATTCCTCACTTGTTTCTTTTTTGTTTTGTTCTGTTTTTCTGATCGTTCACTTTGTGTGCAGTTTTCGCCCAACAGTCTGTATGCCACAGGCTCTGTTGTTGTCTCGCTGTGATTGCAGCTTGAGTGGATACAAATTAGTTTAGTGACATAGATAACCTGTCCAAGATGTCCATAGTTGGCTGAAAATGAGCAAAGTTGACAGCAAATTGAAAGTCTAATAAGTCTTTCAAATGCTTGATTTGTGCAGAGTGGACAAGTAGACTTTGAAGGGCATGAAATATAGGAAATCAATGCCTTTCTATGAAATTTCATTAAGACCCAGTGTCCTCACTTCACTCTATTCTATATTTTGATGGATTATCTGGAGAAAATGATTACCTTTGGTTAGGTTGATGAAACCCAGATGTACATCTTCAAAGATCACTTTTAAGCAATATTTGAGTAGTTCTCATTGATTTTGCATCTCTTCTTATCGTGTTTCAGAGGCCAGGGCATTGAAAAGGGCCTTTTCTCATTTCTGCTGTCTTATTGTTGCTTTTCGATCGTTGTTTTTGTGAACACATCAAGGGGATAAGTGTAAAACTGATTAACTTAAGATTAACAACAATGGAATTTGAGGAGATAAAGCTGCTTCTTCAGCTGCAAAACATTTCTAATCACTAATCCTCTGTTTCCTCTTTTTCAGGGGACACAGAACTTTGCTCAGAGGATCCCCCCCTCAAGGAGTCAGACGCCCATGTCTGTAACAGATGTTGTGCTGAATTCTTTGAACTATCAGACCTTGAGGAACACCAGAAGAATTGCACTAAGAATCAGTTAGTTCTGATAGTTAATGAAAGCCCGGCCTCCCCCACTGGAACTTTCTCACCTGGGTCTCCTCCTCATAATCCCGACGACCAGATGAATGACACAGCTAACAACACTGATCAAACAGAGTCCAGTGACCTTTTGGAGTCCAACCCCCTTGAAAAAGACGAATCCATGGATGTGGATGTTTCTGGAATGAGCAGTGGGCATGAAGAGGAGGGTAGTCACACAGAGAGTGGGAGCCCCATCCACACTGTCAGCAGCAGGGGCCCGCCTGGCCCTGCAGTAGGTACTTCACCTATCTCTGCCCCTCTACCTCAGCTCAGTAACCTGACTGAATTGGGGAATTTCTCCATGATCAACAGCAACGTTATCATCGAAAATCTGCAGAGCACCAAAGTGGCTGTAGCCCAGTTCTCTCAAGAGACCCGTGGAACTGGAGGCCCGAGGGTGGCAGTGCCGGCCCTGATGGAGCAGCTCCTAGCTCTACAGCAGCAACAGATACACCAGCTTCAGCTTATTGAGCAGATTCGCCATCAGATACTGCTGTTGGCCTCGCAATCCCCAGAAATGCAGGTGCCCCCCACCTCTGCTCCAGGCACAGTGGGGCCGGCTGCCAGCCCACTGACCACACTCAGTTCCCATCTCTCCCAGCAGCTGGCTGCAGCCGCAGGCCTAGCGCAGAATCTGGCCAGTCAGTCAGCCAGTATTAGCAGCCTAAAGCAGCTGGCTGCAGCGGCACAGCTACCTCAGTCCAATTCAAGCAGCAGTGAGACATCTCAGAGCATTAGCACACTGGGACCATCAACAGGCAGTGCCCAGTCCTCTGACAAGAGGCCCAGTCATATCAGTAGCCTCCACCCTCAGCTCAGCAACTCCTCACTAGCTAAGACATCCACACCATCGTTTGGAATAGGTAGTTTGTTAAGCTCTGCAGTGAATCCCCTTCTACCTCAGCCCCCACCTGGAAACCCTATGTTCTCCAGCTCTCTCCCCAGTGTTGGCACTACTGTAGAGGACCTGAACTCCTTAGCAGCTTTGACCCAGCAGAGAAAAGGCAAACCACCAAACGTCAATTCATTTGAACACAAGAGCAGCTCTGATGAGGCTTTCTTCAAGCATAAATGCAGGTTTTGTGGCAAGGTGTTTGGCAGTGACAGTGCCTTGCAGATTCACCTGCGCTCTCATACTGGTGAGAGACCATACAAGTGTAATATCTGTGGAAACAGATTCTCTACTCGTGGAAATCTAAAAGTGCATTTCCAGCGTCATAAAGAAAAATACCCACACATCCAAATGAACCCCTACCCTGTTCCTGAACATTTGGATAACATACCAACAAGCACGGGTATCCCATATGGCATGTCCATGCCACCTGAGAAACCTGTTACCAGCTGGCTGGACAGCAAACCTGTTTTGCCCACTCTGACTTCCTCAGTCGGCATGCTGCTTCCACCAACTATGCCGAGCCTGCCACATTTCATTAAAAAAGAGGATCATTCCATAGCCATAATGAGCCCTTCTGTTACTGCAAAGAGTGACATAGGTCCCGCCGAGCCTTCAGCAAAAAATAATGATGGGGCATCTGAAGAGGGTGAAGGTGCAACTCTGCCTACCTCAAATGGGAAAACTGAAGAAGGCAGCCACTCCTCAGGCTTCATGACAAATGTGAGCTCTGCCTCAGAGAGCACTACCGAGTACACAACATCTAACAGCCCACCCATGATGACCAACCCACTCATGCCTCTGATGTCTGACCAGTTCAAGGCTAAGTTTCCCTTTGGAGGGATCCTGGATCCTCTCCAGGGGTCAGAGACCTCTAAGCTACAGCAGCTTGTGGAAAACATTGACAGGAAAGTGACAGACCCAAATGAATGTGTCATCTGCCACCGGGTGCTGAGTTGCCAAAGTGCTCTGAAAATGCACTATCGCACTCACACAGGGGAGAGGCCCTTTAAGTGTAAAATCTGTGGAAGAGCATTTACTACCAAGGGAAATCTGAAGACCCACTACAGTGTCCATAGGGCTATGCCTCCTCTTCGAGTGCAGCACTCCTGCCCTATCTGTCAGAAGAAATTCACAAATGCTGTAGTTTTGCAACAACATATTCGCATGCACATGGGTGGCCAGATCCCCAACACCCCACTGCCAGAAAGTTACCCAGAGTCCATGGCCTCTGACACTGGCTCGTTTGAGGAGAGAAACTTTGATGATCTGGATAACTTCTCTGATGACAACACTGAAGGAATGGAGGAGGGCCCAGATAGCAGTGTGCCAGACACACCAAGGTCAGCTGATGCCTCACATGACAGTCTGTGTAACTCTCCAGCTCCCCTTGAAGTGGCTGGCCAGGAGGGGCAAGAAAAAAACAGTCATCTGAACATACAGCATGAGGCCGAGGACCTACAAGTCAGCCAAATGAAGACTGCTGCAAATGGGTTAGTGGAGGGGGATTGCCTCACCAATGACTCCTCATCTCTAGGAGGGGATGTTGAAAGCCAAAGCGCCGGGAGTCCAGCTGTGTCAGAATCTACCTCCTCCATGCAGGCGCCATCCCCCACTAACATGCAGCTACAGCTACGTAAATCCCCCAGCCTTGAAGAAAGGCATCATAGGGCCTTATCCATGGAGCACACGAGTGCAAGCCTCTTACACTCTCAACCCTCCAACATCGGCGCCCTTGACCTGACATCTGTCAATCCATCAAAAGATGCCCTTGGCATGATGTTCCCCTTCCGTGAACGTAACGCCATCAAGAACACATCCTGTGACATCTGTGGGAAGACCTTTGCTTGTCAGAGTGCCTTGGACATTCACTACAGAAGCCATACCAAAGAAAGACCATTTATTTGCACGGCTTGTAACCGGGGTTTCTCCACGAAGGGCAACCTCAAGCAGCACATGCTCACCCATCAAATGAGAGATCTGCCCTCACAGCTCTTTGAGCCGTCAAACACCAGCCTCTCCTCCAGCCCCACCCCTTCTCTCCTCTCTGTAGGATCTCTTAACAAACCTGAGGTCAACGGCTTCCTCCACAGTCTCCACACAGAGAACAAGGACATGACCCCAAGCATGATCACGTCATCAGCCTCCACCTCCCCAGTCCTTTCTGCAGCTCCTCCACGCAGGACTCCCAAGCAGCATTTCTGCAACACCTGTGGAAAGTGTTTCTCCTCCTCCAGTGCTCTACAGATTCATGAAAGAACCCACACTGGGGAGAAGCCCTTTGCCTGCAGCATCTGTGGGCGGGCTTTCACCACCAAAGGAAACCTCAAGGTAAATGTTGTAACATCCACGAATCTTTTGGTTTCCATCGAACTTTTGCTTCAGTATGACAGTAAAAAGAAACAGCCCCAGAGCTGCTTTTTTTTTTTTCAGTTTTATGTGGTGTGTCAATGCACTGGCATAAAGAGGTGGGAATGTTTTATAATTAATTAAAGGTTTTGTTCTCAGAAAAATTGCCTTCATGGAAAGGCTGAATCACACAAGTAATATGATAATTGCATAGAAATTCGAGACTGCTTATTAGTAGTTTACAGAATTTAACATCAACTTTGATACATGTATATCTGTAGTTATTTAAACCAGATTCAGTGGAAACACTCTCTAATGGTGTCAGTCACTGCAGCAAATAATTTACAAAACTGGAGAGAATTATGTGTCGTTGATATGAAATAATACCAGTCCTTTTTGAAAGAGGGATTTAGTAAAAGCTCAGTTTTAAATGTTGTTGCACCTCACTGTCTGCTGTCTGAAATGGTAAACAAAAAGTTCATTTTGTTTGATGCTAATATTACATTTACTGTCTTTATATTACATTAGTGTTATATTTCCTATTCTAAAACATTATTTTAAATGTATATTCATAAAGGGGTTAGAAAAAAAACAAAAAAATCTCTGTCCTGAAAAGGGCAGAGGTGAAATGTTACGTGCAGTTCTGGCCCGAACAATAAAATTGGACATTGCAATTTTATCCCAACCCCTGTGGTCCTCTTGTGATATGGGCGAATTAAGGTTTCGATTAAACAGCGTGACTCCTGCCAAAATAAGATGTTTACACCATGCTTTTACCTCTCAAAACATAAGCAACTAACTTGTCTGCTGCACCCAGGGTGTGAAGCTATTTTAATTTGGAGTAGAGCATCATTATTATTTTTTCCATTGCATCATCTC
>JAPTYR010000018.1:46603514-46614602 GCA_029814505.1 Siphamia roseigaster | reverse complement strand
CATCTCATGTGCAGCTCTAGTGGCCCAGTTTGTAAACATCACTCATTTTTTTTTATCCCTCTCATTGTTCTCCTTCCTTTTCATTCTCTCTCCTCCTCCTCTCTGGATAGGTTCATATGGGCACACACATGTGGAACAGCGCTCCTGCCAGACGTGGCCGTAGGCTCTCTGTGGACGGGCCAATGGCCTTCCTGGGTACCAATCCTGTGAAGTTTCCTGAGATCTTCCAGAAAGACATGGCATCGAGGGCAGGCAACGGGGACCCGGCCAGTTTCTGGAACCAGTACGCTGCAGCATTCTCCAATGGCTTGGCAATGAAAACAAATGAAATCTCTGTCATCCAGAACGGTGGCATCCCACCTATGTCGGGTGGTATAGGGAATGGGGGTAGCTCTCCTATTGGTGGTCTCACCGGAAGCTTAGACAAGCTACACAACACTGAGCCCAATGCTGCACTCGCTGGTCTGGAGAAAATGGCGAACACAGAAAACGGGGCCCACTTCCGGTTCGCACGCTTCATGGAGGACAATAAAGAAATCGTCACCAGTTAGAGTATGTATGTGTGTGTCCTCGGTTGTTCACAGACACGTACTGGTGCCTAAAAGCACTATCGACACATACGTTAAAACGTACAGAAGAAGAGAAAGAAAGAGAACAAGACAGGGAGAAAATCAACTGAACTGCTTTGCTCGCCATTGAATCTTTACGAACATGAGTGTGAAGAAAAGTTGCTTTTTGTACAATGTACATGTTATAGTTTTAAGGAGCTTATTTATTAGTGATTATAACCTTGCTTGAATCTAAGTGGAAGCATTAACAGTTAGGTTTTTGTTTGTTTAAAGCCAGAATGGATATGTATGGGTGCTTTAAAATGTGCTTTTGAACTTAGAATATCTGGGTAGATAACCTTACCTTGGCATTAAGTTATTTTCTGTCTGTAGTAGCTATAACCGAACTGTCGATGTTCATGTGATGCATTAGCCCTGTAATAAGCAAACAGACTTGC
Source organism: Siphamia roseigaster (assembly GCA_029814505.1). Classification (NCBI taxonomy): domain Eukaryota; kingdom Metazoa; phylum Chordata; class Actinopteri; order Kurtiformes; family Apogonidae; genus Siphamia; species Siphamia roseigaster. The sequence continues at coordinate 46,613,596 of JAPTYR010000018.1, read as the reverse complement.
TGTAAATAATGTACACTGATCTTCTGTAGATGGTCTAACATCTGTGTGTCTATACCCCCCCCCTCCTCCTTACACACTACCCCCCATCAAAACACAGCAACATTCAGGCAAGGGACTCAGTTATGGTGTAGTTCCTTTCTTTCCATTTTGCTCTTTACCTTTACATTATTTAAAGAAGACAGACATTTAAGTTTCCTATATTTCAGTGGTTTTTAGTGTTAACTTGTTTTGTTGTTACCATTTCTGTGTATTGTACTTTCTACTTTTTATTTACTTCCATATTTTTCTCCTTCAATCCTTTTTTTTTTGTTTTTGTTGTTGTTCTTTGTACTTTGGTGTTGTTGAAAGCAAAACCATTGCTCAGAGGGGAACATTCGGACTGGCCTATATCCTGGTTTTTGGAAGACAACCAATCAGTTGAGTAGGATTTTTTTAGTTTCTCAGCTGGATTTCCACATTGCTGCTATGTCCCAGCATCCTCACTGACATCAAGTGCAAGTTATGTGTTGAAGCTTCTGTAAATATGTTCAGATGTGGAAATACAACCTCCATCGTATGGAAATGTACATAAAGCTCACACAAGAAAAGTCCATCATGACCAGGGGACAAAATAGTGTTTTTATAAATATAAATATATATTGGGTTTGACAACCTTCGGACTGTTACATGCACTTTCTTGGAAAGTTGGAAGATCTTTATGGGTCCAGTTTCTCTACACTTTAATACCTACTAACAACTAAAATACTGTAATTCTTTACTCTAATAATCAAATACATCAGTTTTCCAAAAGAAATGTTGTGTGTTTGTGTGCTTTTATTACTTTCTCTGTCTATCTCATAATTAAAGATATTCCAAAAATCTATTTTCACAAATCAAGCTTTCATAATTCTATTAAAAAAATGAAGATTTAGAAAAAATAACCTATTGCTTTCTGTAATTTTTCCTAACATTTTCCAGTGTCTATGCGGTGCCACAGACGCGCATCTTTAATTGTTTCCTTAAAATGACCGCAGTTTGATGTAAATAACATCAGTTTCTTGTCTCCGAAAAGGCGAAGTAATCATTAATTCTTTAATTTAAAACTTATTAGGGGGAAAAAACGGGTTTCTACCTTCACACTTTCCAGTTTTGTAATTAAAAGCTTTGTGTTGAATGTGTTATTTGTCAAGTGGAAGTCGACAAATCAGGAGCCGCGGTTATATTTTACACGCAACCGGCATTTTGCAGCTTCTGCTTTTCAAAGATACTATTTCTTTTTTTTTTTTTTAACTTTGTGAAAAATTTCGTTTCATTAAGTTCTCGACGATGTAATTGCCACAAAGCCCCAAAAGAAGCTGTCAAAACGATCCCACACTTATCCGGATAAATCCTCTGACGGCTTTGAAGGTATTTGCTTTGCATTTTTCTTTTTATTCAATGTGAATTTCCCCCCCTTTTTGCATTTCAACAGCTGCATTTAATTTAACACATCGTTGCACATCCTGCAATACAGGATCTGTTAATTTCTGTCCAGCATCCTCGGCGCTCTCTCCTCCTCTTCACAAAAGCCGAATTCCCCGATATTTACGTTTTATATTTCAAGACGTCGAGGCTAAATGATCCTTGCCCACACTGCCTGTTTTCTTTTTAACAGTCACATCTGTTCCCCTGAGCTCTGTTTTTGCAGAACATCGACTTCCTCAGACATGAATTTTTACCTCTTTGCAAATAAAACAGAACTCCTAAAGAGACCACGAAAGTCCGACATTATTATTATTATTATTATTATTATTATTATTATTATTATTGAAATTATAATTGTAAGTGTATTAGAATTAGAAGAAAATCACTGCTCTGTTTATGCAGATTTAGTGCATGCTGTATCTAAACACACTGTTGCCCATAAAATTGGTATAAAATATTTTTAATGCTTCTCATAAAATAATTGTGACAATCTTTATATATATTTTTTAATTATTATTATTATTATTATTATTGGTAAATAATGTGTGTCTAATGTTGTGGAAATCATTAATTACTAAAAGATGAGAAAACTTTAAATATAAAAATATTAATTTATTGATCAATCAGACAAACAGAAATTTCTGGAAAACGTCAGAACGAGCTGATCAAGTGTTCTGTCCTATCCAGGAAAAAAAAAAAAACAATTTTATAACCATTTTTTATAACCTGCAGTCTGATTATGGCTCAGTTTGTTTTCAGATTGTTACAATATTTATATATATATATATTTTAATTATTAGGCCTATTATTATTATTGGTAAATAATGTGTATCTAGGACTAAGAATTTAATCATTACACATGGCTAAAGGTTATTACTGATGTGTATAATCAGGATTAAAAATTATTCTAATTTAATGGGCAACAATATAAAGATGCACATACAGTAAAATACATAAAAATCTAATATTTGATGGTGGGAAGAGGTTACAAAAACATGTATTTTCTACTTAGACATTTTTTTAAAAGAGGAAAAAGTGTTCCTCACAGGTGCTAAACATTTATTTTACATGCATCTGCATTAAACCTCAGTGTGAGTGCAGTCCCAGCACTAAGCATGGACTGGAACCCTCCTTAAGTATCGATTGAGCTGTGCAGTATTAGAGAAACACTTGAATCTCAGGTGGCAGGAATGTGTACAATTGATCTCTTCCACTGTGGCTCCCAGCAGTGGCTTTTTGCTCCACAACACAGAGCACCACAGGAAGAGCTGGGCGAACACACTGAAACACAATCGCTCCAGACTAAGAGGGGCTGTCCCAGTCTGCCCTGCTCACTGTCACTATTTATTGTACTGCTGGGAGTCTCATCCACCACTCTGCACATACACTGACAATGTGCTTCCACGCAGAAATGATCTACACACTATGATGAACACATCTATGTACTGCACTCTATGATTTAGCTCCATTTCACCTGTTTTATATTTTATATTTTTTGTAGTTTTTCTTTCAGCATAAAAGCTTCAGTGGTTTTTTTTTTTTTTTTTTTTGCTGCAGTGCTTGGCGAGGATGGGAACCGTCAGCAAATAAACATTACTCTCTTTAGCTGTAAGTCACTTACTGTACACTTGAAGGTTCATTAAAGGGTTGGCCTTAAGTAAGGGATGTATGCACAGCTGCCACACCGCTAATGCAAGACCATTTGTTTCCAGCGTGAAGTCAGTTTGTGGTTGAAATGTTTTTTTGCAAAAATGATGTTCTTAAATGTACTCTGCTGTGTTCATAATAATTGTTTTATTTTTTTTTTTAAAGTCATTTATTATTTATGCAGGATGTAATAAAATATTTTTAAAAAGCTCTGTGTAAAAACAAACTGAAAATAGTGATTCCGTTGGTGTCTTCTTATTGTTATCTTGTCAGGAAAGAAAATAATTGGGAGCATATGAACAAATCATGGAGGGAAAAAAAAAAAAAAACAAGCTTCTTGACTCCTCATCGCAGGTGTCAGTCAGGAGGTTGTTTAAAATGTGTTGACCGTCCAGTGTGTTTGTTGGTTGTAGATGATGAGCAGATGAAGCTGCGTCGAGGCGGTCTGGGGAAGTGGAAGCCCCCTCCCACATCTTCTGCTTTGGCTGTCAGCCCTCCTGAGTCGATACAAACTGTAGCCTGGGGCCCGGTTTGGACTCCCCACTGAGGTTCTGGCCTACCGCTGGGAGATCAAAGACCCACGCAGAACAATGGTGAGCCTCATTTAGCTGTCCACGGTTCACTTTCCCTGGATGCACCGCCACACCTGCCCACGCTGTCACTCATAAGCAGATCAGACGCCTTCTCTAAGGTTCTTCAGTTCGGTTCTGAGTTCAAACCCTGAAGTTTTTTGCATAACATATTGTGAAACTTTTAAAGTAATGGATCAGATCATCCACTCTCACCTCTGGTTTTGATCAGACTATATATGCACATGCATGTATTCTACTTCCCCAGAGTGAAATGGCCTCCAACCCAAGGGAGCTGCAGGATTTTCACCTTCTTTTTACACAAACTTCTCACGAGGAAATGTTAAGATTCGGGGTGGAGGGGTGATTTATAATACATAAAATAAAATAAATAGTTTCCCTTGAATTTGAGACCCTTGTTTTGTCCTCGTATGTTACATGCACTTCCAGTTAAGTTGAGGTTTTTTTTTTTGTATGATGATAGTTTCCTGGTGCTTTTAATTTCTTAATAAGGCCTGAAAGGTTACTTTACTACAGAGAAAAGTAGTATTGGTTTGTTTTATAGGTGAAAAAGCCTTACTCTAATTTGAGTTGTGATTTTCCTTCTCGCTATTTCATGCTGGTTTTATCTTCCCGTGCTCCTCATCACGTTTCCTGTGGAAAATGGCCCTGTCTACAGCGTGTACACAGCTGGTTGGAAGACAAGACCTCCAGATTGTAAGTACAAACACCGAGCCAGATTTTTCAGGCCTGTACACTCTCACAGTTATCACAGACGAGCAATCAAAGTCTTCTCGGAAACATCAATCCACCCAAACCCAACACTTTTTTTTTCTTCCTCCAGTTAGCTCCTCTTTGTTCTCCATTAAAGTTTGTGCTTTGGTCTTACGAGGGTTTGAAGATAGTCTTTGCATGGTTTATTTTTATGGCACAGCAATCTGGAGACTCTCCAAATGTCAAGGTCATTTATCTTACTGTTCGTCCGCTCTTTGGCTTTTCTGTGGTGAGAAAGAGAGGCACAGGCCCATATTACGTTTCATGACCTATTGTGTCAAAGGAGTACCCAGACAAACAGGTGGGCGCCCTAATGTGAGCTCCTCATGGACGAGGCTGGCCAAACTTAAGGCTCTCTGACCATTCTTTAATAAGGCACTCATGCTTGCAGAACAGCCACAGTGCTCTGTTTCCCTCATCGTCAGATGAGAACCTTCAGGGATGCTAATGAATATACAGTGAGGGTTTGTCTCACGCACAGTGCTCCCGCTATCTGCGTCTCTCAGTTTATCATCACTGCTAAAATTGCAGGGCCGTTTTACTGGGCTTTTACTACAAGGGGGACATTTACCCCATTGTGATGCTAATTCTTTAAAATTTGATGTCTAGGGTTTGTTCTTTCAGGTCAGGATAGGTTTATGAGACTGGGTCTTTTGACAGAGTACAACCACCTTTTTTGTTATCAAGAAAAAAAACCTGCAGTCACGGGTTGCCCTCATTGCCCCCTAAGGCAAATTTAATTTAATGTGCATTTCCATTTAAAGATGAATCACATGTTTCCTTGTTTTGTACAGTAGAATGGGGACAGATCGTCTTTCTTTCGTTTTAAAGAACAGCTTCGAGATTAAGTAGGTTGATTGTGGCCCTTTCACTGTCAGAATTACGGTTGGAAACCCTAGCCAGGCCTGTCTGCTCTGGGGGCTTAAACACACACACAGTTGGGGACACTCTCTGTTAATGTCATCTCACAGATTCAATTTCCCCCATCACAATCTAACCTCAAGTCCCACAACCTCTGACACATATTCTTATTTGTTCTCACAGTGTCAAAGCATGCTAGTGAGATGGAAAGATATTCGGCTCTTACAGCTGCGGACTGAGATATTGAGATATTGAGCGTCGAGATGGAGTGTCAGAATGAATAGGAAGAAGCCCTTCAGGCCCTTGTCAGGTGTGTTTGATTCCATAGGTGCTCCGGAGAGATGTCTTGAGTTTATTGAATTTGTCATTTTCGGCCTGGGAGTGTAAAGGGCACCTGTGTGCTGCCGTAAGCCCCCGCTCCAGTACCGCCACCCGCATCACACGATGACAGCTGATGTGCAGGGACAAGCCTGAAGCTGTTGAATTTTTTTGAAGGCAGTCCATCAGTCTCCGCGTACATTATTCATCAGGGAAACAGCTGAAAGATATTTACTTTGTCAATTTTCTCATAAAAGCCTCCTCAGGCACAAAAAAACAAGTCACCAAGGGTTACGGGAAGGAAAACTTTGGCTATTTCAGAGGCAGGTTTGGTGTTCTGACGGACTCAAATTGAAGGCTGTTGTAGCTGTGGATACCGGCCACCCACATCAGTGTCAGATCAAAGTGGGCGGCCTGCTGCAGAAGCTGAATATTCGGTGACGTTATTGGATTGTGATAGGTATTTCTGGCTGCGGGATCGAGATTTTTAGTTCGCTCTCCTGTGTCTCGTAGCTTTGGATGCGATTGCGGGATGCTGTACAGTGTATCAAACAGATCCCAGACCTGCCACCCACTGCTTTAAAAAAAACTGCTCCCCATTTTTCTCCTTCAGTCACTCTTGGTTTTCTCATTGGACATCTCGCTGTAGGCAGGAGGAAAATGGTTTCCTCTGTGAAATGTGTAATCACATGTAAGATAAGAAATGCATTAGGTCATGGCAATTCCCACAATGTGCTGTTTGATATGGAGATGTGTGTGTGTGTGTGTGTGTGTGCATGTGTGTAACTCAATTGGAAAACCAGAGTTAGATGGTTGACTCCCACTGGGTCTCCTTGTGCTAAAAATGCATCACTCATTGGATTAAAGCATTGGCTAAATGGCGTATGTTATGATTGTGTGATTTCATGCTCTTGTAAGTGTGTGTTTCATGTCTGGATGTGTGTGTCTTTGCGGTCATGCCTTCCTCATGCTCAGTTAAGTCTGTGCCACCTGTGATTAATAAGAAATATCCCAGATCCTGCAGGTTAATGTTTAATCAATCAGCATGCAGAGAAGGCTAGTTTATTTTTAACCACTGCGTCACATTAAATGCACCATGGTTTTTACTCAGCCAAAACTCATTATTTTTGCTTTTAGCTAATGTTTATCAATCCTGGGTGACATTAATTTATCCATGCACTCTCTGGATTTCATATCGGTGCAAAAGGCTGTAAACGAAGAAGCGAATGCATGCTTTTAAGGGTAGGAATTAAACGGTACAGCATCAGTTGTGACTTTGGTGATGTTTTCTTTCTTTTCCTTATGCAACCTCTTTAACATCTAACGCTTCTAATGCCACTGACTCGCTACTTTGTGATCCAGCTGAGGAACCCGTGGTATGAAATCAACACCCCACTCAGCAATAATGCTCTCTGAGGCTTGGCCAGTTTACTAAATAATCGATCCAAATAAAAGCAGCAGATAAAATTGACTGACCCTCATATACTTAATTATTGCAGCTATTTGACCAAATAGCATTTTTCAGGATGCTGAGTGTCACAGGCCATCAATATTCCTTTAATCGCTGTTAGTTATTGCCCTACTTTGTTACTGCTGTGGATGGCCATTCTCCAGTGGTCAGTTTGGCCCAGGGCAGTGAGCGAATGAGATACTAAATGGTTGCACAAACAATTTGATTATGCTGTTTAATTCCCGTCATATAGATCTGCCGGCCTGCTGATGCATTCATTTCTGTGCGGCTGTACAGCAGAATGCTGACCTGCCTACAGTACCTCACACCAACAGGAGCTGGTGTTCCCTCCTGGGCCTGAGGATCGATCCTGACTCCTCCGTGGGTTTGGACCCGGGTCTTGCAGGTGTCACCTCTTGTCACTATCCTCCCACTTCTTGCATAATCACACTCTGTTCAACATCTTGTCTGAGCTGAAATGCTGAAAGGTTAACGTGACTTCTTGGGTTTTTGTTTTGTTTTTTTGTTTTTTTTCAGTGGGGTTACGTTATGTACTCATCCATAGTCACTGGTCTGAACAGTTCTGTTTTAGAGAAGTGCACAACAGTTTCAGTACAGAAACAATCCGATGTGCAACTGGAAAAACGATATTTTAGCGACTTAATCCATAAAACATAAAAACAACCATCAATGACCAAAACCATCTATTGATCTAAAGTATTTAATACCTGCTGATCCATTAATCCTATGTAAATAATTGTTGTAAAATGCAGTTTGTCATATTTTCATGGTCATAAGATATGACCCATTTGGGCACTCAAAGGCTCCATAGTTGCCGTGGAAACACTGTCATCTTCTACAACATTGATTCACCAGTAAAACCCATGGAGTTTAATCAATGGCAGTGGATGGAGACACTTGGTTTATGTTTAAGTAATGATATATTTTGCTGAAAAAGAAACTTTTTCTTAAGTTTTTTTTTTCTTTTCTGTTTTTGATTTTGATTTTAATAACCTTCTTTTTTAAAATTCATGGACATCTAAATGACCACTAATGAAATATAGTAAATTGTCTGATGTTCACTGAAATTGACACAAAATACAGGGGATAATGTCACAATAAATAACTTAAGGAAAGCTAAATATAGGGAGAAAAATATGTTGGAATTGCCACAAAAGTAGCACTGGGTTAAACATGCAGTATATCATTTGTACCACTACACAGTAACTCTTTGCTGGACTGGACAGAAATACAGTTATATTTTTTTCTTGATGAAAAGAAACCTTTACTCTTAGCTAGGGCCCTGAAGACTACGAAGTTAACCAACATGCATAACCGGTAAGTTATATGTCTGGAACTGATGTCACTTTTAAGTCACTTTATTATTTGATGTCAAATTTTTCTCTGCCTGATAATGTCATGTGGAAGTTAACCCTTTAACACCTGAGACTTTAGCAGTTCCACAGTCAAAAAGCTAACACATAAATATAACTATTGCATAGACACTGTCAAGCAGGAATCATCTGAACAGGTATCGACTAGCTATCCTGGACAGGAAGACCCGCCCACAGCCATTTGATTGACAGCTTGAGCCATCAGGTAAAAGCAATGACAATACACAAATGGAAAAGACAATGTCAAAATGGAACAAGCAAAAGCAATGATATGACTCCATTTGTATATTTTTTTATTAGTGATTCTTTTATTGATTCTCTTTTTATTTCAAAATTTCTTTTATTTATTCTCTTTTTATTTCCAAATTTCTTTTAGTAATTCTCTTTTGATGTCCACATTTATTTCCTTTTAATTTTGGTACTCCTGTGATTCCATAAGGGAAAGGGGTTAGGAGTATAAACATAAAGGCAGGTAGTGAGGTAAGACATCCATTTCATCCACCTGTTCTTTCTCTCAAGGCCTCTTTCTTTATTCCAATGAAACACAGTTCCAAACTACCAGTGTCTATCATATGTGAATGAGAGCAGAATTTCTCCCAAGCTGTTACAGCTGTCTGGAAAAAAAAACTAGATCATGCCCACCTACCTGTCTGTCTGGGCTGTATCTGAGGACACTGAAAATGTACTGAATAGGCAGATATAGTTAGCAAGCTCTAAAAATACAGCAAATAACAACCATGTCCAAATACTTTTATATACTTTTACATATCATATTTTAATCACATTTATCACATTTACACATTATAACACATGATTCTGATTATGCTTATTTTTACTGTGTATATTTAACTCTTTAACCCCTGACAAATATTTTCAGTGAAAATGAACTACACTGACTCCCAGTCAAACAGAGAATTGAATTCAAACTCCTATACACATTTAAATTCATCCACAATCTCGTTCCTCGGTACCTGTCAGACCTTCTCCATATCACCACTCCAGCCTGGTCTCTCGTGTCCTCCTCCATCCAGCTCACCGAGCCCCCTGTCCGCCTCAGCACCATGGGAGGCTGAGCCTTCAGCCACTCTGCTCTCCAGCTCTGGAACTCCTTCCCACCATCCATCCCAAACAGTCACTCTCTCCCCACATTCAAATTTAGACTCAAAATTCACCTTTTCAGATTAGCCTACCCACCATAAGTTTTATGCTCCATTCTACATTTTCATTTTTATATATTATAAATAGTCTTTTATCTATTTGTTTGCTTATATGCATTGTCTGTTTTATCTTGTACAATGTCCTTGGGTGTATTGAAAGGGGCTTATTGGATAAATAAAATGACTTATTATTAGAAAAGAATTCCTGCTGTGAGTATGTGATTCTGTACCTTTTCTTCAGTGGTTTTCCTGTATTGTGTGTTTGAGGGTCAAAAGAATGGAATAACAGAAAAAAAAAACCTAACAGGAATTGAAGTTTAACTTTTTTTAACTTTAACTTTTTTGGTTTTTAGTCGTGTGCAGCGCAACTCTATAAGCCGCTATGTCGGTCGGTCGGAAACCGATTTGCTTTTGGGGTGGCTGTAGCCCAAACCGTAATGCGGAAAGTCATGAAATTTGGTACAATGAT
>JAPTYR010000018.1:46546043-46560716 GCA_029814505.1 Siphamia roseigaster | reverse complement strand
CATTCACAGACCACTTCCTGTGCTAACAGCCTGGTAACAGATTTTGTAAACACCAGTTGTGTCGACGGTCATTGGCAGTGAAAAGAGAACAGTGGCCAGGTCTGGGAAGGATCCCTGCATGTCTTTCCTGCTGGCCTCAGTGTTTCCATATCGTTATCACCCATGCTGATAGTACAGAACTGCAGGCTCTTTTCTCAGGACCCACAGCACACTGCCACACATTCTGATGCTGTGACACGGAGCTCCGCCACAGAGCCCCCTCTGTCTGAAGGTGTGCACACTGCCAGGCTGGCCTGCAGCTGGGACGCATGTTGGTGAAGGACTCTGACAGTCTGCTTACTATTACTGATATCTGGTTTGTCTGTAGATGTGGCGGTGGTTGCAGGTTGTGGCTGAATTTTGTTGTAAATATTCTGAAACAAGCAGAGTAAAAGGAAAAAAAAAATTTATAAAATTGATTTCTACCCACGTATTTCATTTCTCCTTCTTAAAAATGCTGAAATAATTAGAATTAATGCTTTTTGCACCTTCTAAAATAAACTTTGAAAGGAAACACTGTCCTGCAAATGTTTGCTCTAAATAACAGTATTTTTTCCTATTTATTACATGAACTGCAACGGCAACCAGTAAAGGACTCTTCTGTTAAATAACTTTACTGTAGCGACTCTTCATAAAATATGAAAAGCAGAACAGACGGCATATGAATACTGCAGTGAGCATTCTAGAGACGTTATGCAAATGTTGAAGAACGGATTTATTTATGGGTAAAATATTGTCAAATTAAATAAATCTGTGTTCCAGTATTTGTGTAAGTAGGTCTTTGTGCAAATATGATATTATATGGTAATTATTAATACCATATATTACTAAATTATTTATTAGTTATATTTTAACTTCAGCACAAGCAAACGACAAACTATCCACGGATTTAAACTGCTATATGATCATATGATCTGGTCCCAGTATAAAGATAGAGGGTCTTAATACTTATGTCACATCAATATTCTGTCTTACAATATTAATGTGTGCTTATTGTTCCTCAGTAAGTTGGTATGTGTTGTCTTTTTCATTCTGTTCTTATCTTTGCTGGTATGTGCTGTTCTTTACCATTAGTGCTATTGTAGTTTTTTTTACATTGTTGATATGTAATTATCATTAGAATGTAAATTAACGTTAACTGTTACCTCTTTGAACACTACCATTAATGTTCTTTGTCTCTATTTCTCAGACACAGTATATCATAATATAAATATGAATTATAATTATAAATGGCCTATAATTTGGAATAGGTCATTTATTCATTGTCCTGTTTTGAAACTTTGTATAGTTCTTGATGACAAACAGGGGTGGAATTTCATTGTACAGTTGTAGTATAATGACAAATAACGTGCAAAAAAATAAAAAATAAATTAAATACTTATTCTTCTTTCCAGTGCTTTTCGAGCATAAATAAATGTATTTGAAGTACTGTACCTCCATATATTCTGTTGATTGTTTTTGTTGTGTGCAGGTCGTTTGTGTTGTAAATGCTTATTTGCTCAAAAATAAATGAATGAATACACTTTTTATTTACTAAGTTTAATGTGATTAAGTTTTCATGACAGTTGATCTTATGTTATGTTTCAGGACCTGACTCTGTCTTTCGTCTTTTGGGTTTTTTTTTTTTAGAATAAACATAAGTTCTGACTAAAAGGTTATTATAAGTGATTTATATGTATTGTGCATTTAATTGCTGAATCACATATTCAGACGGTATTAATGACTCGTTCTGCGCTGCTTTAGCTCACTGCCTTCTACAGTGTCTGTAACTAAGTGGGAGGTAGCTCCCAGACTGAGGCACAGTAAAGTTTATTAAACACATCAGCTGGTTTGCAGCAGACCATTACTGAAATGCTATATTCCAGCAATGAGAGATCAACAAATAGGCCTGGGAAATAACAAGCTATGGGACTTTGGTCTTTTAAACCAAAGAGCATTATGCAAACTTTGAAGGAGGAATTTATTAAATCTCTTACAACAACTAAGGGGCTCTATATTTAACTTTGCCAGAGCACTTCGGACAAGTATTGGCTGTGGTTTCGTATTGGCTTGAGAGCAGTCTGGTGGCTGCGAGGCAAACTTCTGGAGTCCCCGGTTCCTAAAATGAAACAGCTGCACACTGTGACACACAGAGAGCAATGGGCCATAGAGAGGAGGGGTTTTCATGAATGAAGTCAGTGGGAGGAGGAGGAGAGAGGAAGCTAGCTGGAGGCTGAACACTACTTCGTAGGTGTGTCATTAAGAGGGTTTGAGGGGCGTACAAAGTATGGGTGTGGACTCAGACATGGGTCATATAAGTTCAGTTGGATTCATAGCAGAAGAAGGGAAACCGTGTTGTTGTTTACACTGGCTCAGGGTGCACAGCAACCCACTGTAGTGTGGATCTGCCCCCAGGGAGCCATGGGAGGCTGTCCTCCACTGGCCGCTCACCCCACTGGCACAGCCCTGCATGTCCCAGCACCACACCGTCAACAGAGACAGAACAGAGCACCACTTGGACCACGCAGAGAGGCACTAAAGTCCAACTCTGAAATTAAACTTCAGAGTCTGACTTTAGACGAACTTCCAAAGCTATCGAGCAGCCCTATTGCACTGTGTGCCAGAACAATATCTGTATAATTAATAACCACAGGAAGAAGGAGGGAAGTGCTCAGCCAAACCAGAGCCATGTGTATGACGGTATGGAGCGCACACACATTGTTTGGTTTGGTGAGACAAAAAAAATGCACTATAAAATACTTTCTGCTGAATCTGTGGAAAATTAAGTAGAGACGCAACACGCATTTTGTATCTACCTGTCCAATCAGCGCCGAGGAGCTGGGCAAAGATGGCATCCAGCTGGTGCTGGATTATGAGTCACAAACCCAACACAATCTGGTGCGGCAACGTAGCGGTTGTCTAATTTAGTTGATATGTGTTATTATATATTCCAAGGCTTTTCTTTATATAAAAACCAAAGTCAAAAAGAGTTAGTTAAAAGGGGAGTTCACATAAACCAGAAGTTACAAAAATATATCACATTTAAGCTCTTGATGTGCTCCTTTTATTGTACTTTTTTTTTTTTTTTGTTTAACACGTGCTTACTTTCTTTTGCCCTACAGTTAATCAAGTAAACTGGCATGCACATCTTTCATCTTATTTCTGTAAGTAGGCAACCCCTCGGAAGCCATAATTCAACTTAAGTCCCAGCAATGGTCACATCTGCATAACATATGCCAGCAGTATCTTACAGTGGCGTGAGTGCATAGCTTACATTTCTAGAATGGGTGGTCTCAGTGGTATTTTAAACCATTATTTTTATTAACCTGGCAGTCTTTGCACCCTGCTTGATCCCCTTTTCCTCCTTTCTGTTTTTTAAGTTTTTTTTTTTTTTTTTTTTTTTTAACTTCCCTCCCTTTTCCATGCAGTTTTTGAATCATTTAAATATGTAAACACAATACGCAAACACTCAACATACAACGAGGTAGACGCGAACTATCTCACCCCGGTCGTGTTTTAGCCTGTGGGGAGATGCTCGTGCTGTTCTTGTTTGGTCTGTGCCGATCTATCTCACACCCCTTCTCAAGCTCTGCTGATCAATATGGTGAGCCAGTGGTCATCATCACTCACTGGGTACTGACACACACAAGTGCATGCGTATGTGAGTACACACATTCATTCCAATACACACACCGTGGCCTTTTAAACCTCTGTATCTCTTGGTGTAAGCAATAGGACATAAGCCATGGAGCACATAATCCATCTGGCTTTGATTAATGGATTTAACATCTATTTCTTGACTCATACAATGCCCTTGTATGAATTTTATCAACGTACAGTGACAAATAGGAGTTCTGTTCTCTGCTAAGAGCCCTCATTGTTCGTCTGACTAAGAGTCATGCAGATGTCACCGCCTTGGCCAGGCTGCCCAGAGTGACTTGTTTAGAAAATATAAATGTAACTGCTGGAGTCTGACATCATTGTCTCAACAATATAGATGCCCATTTTTTTCAGTAGATAATTGGTATAAATGTATGACTTGATACTACTTTGTCAAAGGATTGTGGGGTGATTGTATGTGTATGTTGGAGCGGAGCCAGATTGGAGCTTGGGGTTTAATTTGCAGCAATTTATTTTAAGAGAATACACATTTGTTTGACTGATTCTTCGCTTTTTTTCCCCCAGTCTTGATAAATATATTCAGCTGCATTGGTGAATTTATGTGGCATCCCAGTTTCGAAAAGTTGTGGTGTTAATCATAGTGCCACCTTTTTACTGTTACCATACCCAGATACTGTTGACTGTAATATCAGTAGGCTATGAAGATCAGGATGGCATGTCTGGCTCCCGGATCTGGGTGTCCTGGCACTGAATAATGCAGCTTTTTCCTCTGTGGCCCTGTATCCTTTGGGGCCTGTCACTGAAGATGCCCTCTCATCTCTCACTGACACATGGAAATGCTCTCCAAGTACGAGGTTACATCACCCTGAGAGGCTCAGTGATGAGGTTTTTACAATGGTAAACGGCCCGACCTAAGTAGTGAGCGTCTCCCACTGAGTATGTCTCCTGACTGTCCTCCTAATGACTCAGAAAATATGCACGCCACTCCATTTATGGGCAGTAAAAACAGTCATCCAGCCGCATGCTAACAGACTGTGAAGAGCGCCATAAAAACTGTCTCCGTCATATGCACTTACAGTATAGTGCAGCCGGGCAGCTCAACTGGCTGTCATAACATCCAGGAGGACTGTCACTGAGCTCTGCAGTACCTCTCTGCCCGTCACAAGCAGCCAAACATGAAGTAAAACAGCAGGCGTGCCCTCCCCTGCTACGGAGGGTGACATGAACTAGCAGCCCCTCACATAGGAAGTGACATAAACAAGCAGGCCCCAGAGAGGAGGGCCATCAGCGGTGATGATGAGCGACTCTCTGGATGTTCCTTGACATGTGTGACTGCAGCAGCAAGGAGGTGAAGGAGGCGGAGGAGGGAGGCAGTGGTTGTCGGAGGGGGTGGCGGTGTTGCGGGGGCATGCGGCAGAACTGTGCACACGGCTGCATTATCCGGCTGATTTAGTTATGACAGCTGGTGCCCAAGAGGAACGCAGCAGCGGGGGATAGGATCGCCCAGCCTGCAGACAAATGATGATGAAGAGATCACTTTAAAGAACAATCTCCATAATATTTCATGCTCGCTCGGCAGCTCCCAGGCAGCCCAGGCTGCAAGGCTAACTGCTCTATCAATTGATTTGATTCACTGCCGGAGCTACTCCTCGCACATAGTATTTCAAATAAATGACACAGCAGATAGGAATGATATCTACATCAATATTAACCCTGAAAAGAACTAATGGATGCCGGCTGCAATTTGCGCTATATCCTGAGTAATGCATGGGAGGCAGAAGGCAGGTGATGGAAGAGTTATAACTCAGGCTTTTCCTGTCTCCCCCCAAGGCACAAGAGGATACAATTTGACCTACACCCACCCCACCCAACACAAATATACAAGCTACATCTTTCCTCCTCCCCAGGCAACCATTTGTTTTTGTATTTATAAAGCACATTATGGCAGACTAGGCTAAACTAAACCATCTCTCAGGCTTGTGGAACACAAAAGCAGTTTATCAGATAAATCACCCTTGACCAGTTAGCTATTAGAGCGGCCAGGAAGTGGAGCTTGGGCACGTCTGGTGCTTATAATGATAGCATAGTTGCCTTTTATTAATGCACGGACATGATGCATGCTCCTGTGTTGCAAGGTTTAACATGGCTCAGCACTCTTTAATCTGATCCCACTTACTAACCTGGTGTATTATGAATTCAGATCAGGTACAAGGATAGATATACAGATTATTCCAGTGGCTTTCCACATGACTTCAAGACAGAGGTAAGAATGTATGACTTTTACAGTGAGCTTAAAAATGCTCCAGTGAACATACTAATAGCATCCATTTCATTCTTCTTTATCTTTTAACCATAGGTTGATTGTATACCTTACACTTTACCATACCCACCGGTCAGGTCAGGTGTTTTTTTTTTTTTCAGCACTGGGAGATATATTTAGGTGGCAACACTTGCGTAAAGGTGATGCCAGAGCATTCATTAGCCTGGATGATGTTTAGTGAGTATCTACTGATCACTCCTGTCCCTGACATCTGACCCCTGCCCTAGTAAGAAGAGACTTCAACTATATACACACACACGTAGACACACAGATAGTGGGAGGTTTGTGGTTTGCCGATAAGGTGGTGATTAATCACAGAGCTGATGAGAGTGCGCAGGGTTTCCATCAGTGATGCTTAATGCGTGTCATCATAATACTTGCACTTTTGATTGCTCAGGTCAGCTAGTGGCGTAGAGTGTCAGGAGAGTGAAGTCTGTGTTTGAAGGTGGGGGGGCGGGAGGAGGGGACTGCAACTTAGTTGAGACCCCCATACCACTGAGCAGTCTGCTAATGAGTCCACTAGAGACCCACCCAATACCTTTGATTGTGATGCCATGGAAGAGAGGGGAGCAGTGCAATCTTTAGCTGGATTAAGTATCTCTTAAGGAGATCTACTTTCAGCCACAATGTTATCAACTCTTGAGTGTGTATTAATTAGGGCTATTGCAGAGGCGAAGCAGCTGAATATGTGCTACTCCTTTGGCTCTCCTACACACATACACATGGGTGCACAAGTACATACACGGAGCAAAAAATGAGTTGGAAAGCCTCCTCCCACACAGCTAACGCAATCCTCCTGTGAAACACTGGAGTTTATTCTAGGGTAAAATGTTCAAACTGAAGCCTGTACATCCATGTTGTTGGCATGTTGCACGCCTTAATTTGACACCCTATTACATCCGCATCCACATGTTACATGTACACATCTGTATGGATGTTTTGGTATTGTATACATCATCCTGTTCTCATTAGCAAGGCTTTTGATATGAAGTGATGCATTATCTACGCACGAGGCAACAGTTGATTGACTATAGGCCGGTAATACTGTTTAGCCCCACTTAGAGCAGCCTGGCTTTGATGTAAGTACATATTTCCTGGTTAAGGGGCTGTTATAATTTCAAACCCTCACTGACTCATCATATGGAGCGCTGACACTGTTGCGGTTCACTTGCTTTTTTTTAATCTCTTACATGTGTTTCCTGGACATGAAATCCACTATTTTCCTCTTCCCTGCAAGTCATCAAGCAAACCTCTGTTAACTGGCCTGCAGGTATATTGTTTACCTTTTTATCCGGTATGGCTAAAATCCCTCCACATATGCTTGCAGAGTCTATTGCACAGAGCATTGATATTCTATCCGGTCACCCTCCCCAGCCCTCTATCATAACCCGGATGTTTAAGAAGCATGTCCAACTGTTATGTTTTGACTTGGTTTAAGTGGTGTTTAATGACAATGGACTGGCTGTTCTGTTCCGGGGCTGTGTTAAGAGTTTCTAATCAAACGTTCTGCTCCATCAATAATGCAGCGCCTTGGATCCCATAGAGGACTTAATTGTGGGTGTATGGCTGATAGGGAGAGCCCTGGCTAGGGGTGTCTCGTTGCACTCTTTAATTAGAGACCCCCGTCATGTCAAGAGAAGGAGTCCTGGGTGTTTACTATGCAGCAACGCGCCCAGCACCACTTTGGCAAGAACCGTACTGTAACCCTGCCATCAGCTACCGCTCGAAGCTGGCTCCGACTGCGAGAAAGAAAGAAGTGGGCGGTGAGAGAGAAGGGAAGATGTAAGGAGAAGGGAAAGAGGAAAAGGAACAAGACAGTGTACACATTTAACCATCTTAGTTTTTCTCTTGTAAAGGAGTTTTACTTAGACAGTTTATACTTAAATGATAATACCATCTTCATGTGTGTGTTTTAGACATAGGTCTACTTTCGCACCGTGAATTTCTAATAATAAACATCAGTTCTTCTCCTCTATGTATAATTTAAGCATGATTTAATGCTACTTTTCACTTTTGTCTTCGCTCTTTGCCTTTTATTGTTTGGCCTTAATTTGATGTAAAAGTAAGAATGATGAGTTCCTTTTTTGTTGTTAAAATCGGGATCTCACAATGTTGTCGAAACCCTTGATCAAGTACTTAATGACAATAAAGAGGACACATTCCTAGTTAATGGGAGAACCCAGATGAGTCAGGGCAGTCATCTGCTGCAGCTGCTTGGGATGAACGGAGAGTGTGAAGAAAAAAGAATTTCATCACAAGAATAAATACAGTGACAAGTAACTACACATCAGATGGTATATAGAAGTGTAACTGGAGCCATAAATTCCCATGTATCTTATTCTTCTTAGAACTCATTAAACTTAGCAACAGTACATATATTTTTTAGTGTGTGTGTCATATATCAGGTCATGTTTGAAAACTAGAACTTGTTCTCAAGCATTTTTACCTGGTTAAATTTTTTAAAAAATCACAACGTGGTACAAGAAACCAGAAAAGTCCACCCTGCCCCCAACTTAACTGAAACATGCGTGCATACCTGCACCTCCACCGATCACCAAAATTTAATCATTTGTTCCTTGTGCCAGTATCAATATTTCCTGAAAATTTCATTCAAATCTGTCCATAGCTTTTAGTTATCTTGCTAAAAGTCAAACAAACCCATTTTCAATCTGAAGACGTTCCGGTTAGAGTTAAAATATTAATTCTATTATCATGCAAAACAACTTGCTAATGCAACATAGAAGACTACAAACATATTGGAATGAAAGGCTTTTCCACATCCCTTCCTCATAAGGTACCAGGATTAAATGTGTGTTTTTTTTCTTCCTGTCTGTCATGGCTATTAGAGCAATTATCGATAAGAGGCAAACATTCCACTTCTGGAGTCTATGGTTCATGTTTTTTATAAAAATCAATATGGGCCCCTGGCCCTTATCTCCCATCCAAAAGAAAAATGACAGAACAAATTTGGAGTATGATGGATGACTGTGCCTTTATGTCACTCATGTAATGGAGCTGATGATAAGGAGTTGAGTGGACTTCCAATTAGGAAGCCTTTCCTATAGTGATATGGATTAGTGTATTGTTTGAAATGGTGACCTTGCTTCAGTGAATTGGAAATCTGACTCTGCTAAAATGAGTGGCAAAAAATTGGGAGCAAAATGAGGTCAATGGGATGACATGGTGGTTACTGAGTCTGTCCCCAGTGCAGCTGGTTTGATACCTGCAAAACCAAACAAGTCCGTCACTTTAAATATGTCCTTCGCTGACCCTTTACCTGATTGCAGCTGACCTAAGCTCTGGTGAGATGAAAAGACTAATTTTTATTGAGAAATAAGAGGGAACAAATTAGATCATTTGTATGTAAGGGCAAGCAAAAGCCTACATTTGAAGTGGTAGCTGTAGACAATGTGATCCATCTTGATGTTTCCTCGCAGTAAAGTGGTCAAGATGGAAAGCTGTAGAAGAAGATATCATTCAGTGTCTAATCATTCTATCAAGCCACGGCATGCCTTGTGTTTGTGGGGTGTCAGAGGTGGAGGGAGACCCCAGCCAAACATCAGGTGTCACAGCCAGCACCAATGAATGGACAATGGCTATCCATCAATCTTCCATGCCAGCTTGTCTCGCAGCCTGAAACCAACTACAATGTCCATCTCAAAGCAATTTGATCCCTTCAGCTGACTCATTCATCAGCCTGACCTCATTTGCAATCCAGACTGGTTTCCTGAAGAGAGCAGAGTTGGACTCAGAGGAGAGAATGGGTACAAAATATTGAGTTTGAGGAAACCAATGACCAGTCCAAAATATTGCTTAGAGCACAGTAGGTGAGCGATGGGCTTTATCTCAGGACCATTGTGGCTCATTTATTTCGTTGATGGATTGTTTATCAGTCAGACATGTGTTTGAGTAGCTGGAGGGAAGTGTTGAGGGCTTTTATGCAGCAGTGTTGTAGCTCAAGCATGTACATCCCCTTCAGCCAACTGACCCCGTTGGGTCATCAGGACTTAAGTAAGAGTGAAAGTCGCTTTAAATGGAGTGAGGCTCCCAGGGACCCAGCCTTGGCTGAGCAGCTGCTGCCAGCCGGCGACTATTACTTTTCCAGGGGCTGACTTTGATGTTTTAACAATCCATACATATTGATTCAGACTGATAATAAACAATTTGATTAGCCTCTTTCTATAGGCTGTCATTTCAATCACTTTCAGAGCTCCGATGGAGTGGAAATGAGGGGCTGTGGAGGGAGGGACAAGGGGAGGGCAACAGAGATGGAGGAACAGGGAGAGGGAGGCCAAAGCTAAAAGAATGGGGCGGAGGGCTAGAGCCCCCTCCTCAGACAGAAAAAGGAATCCAGCCCTGATTAGGCCTCTGCCTTTGGTGAATTGGACAAGACAGCTGAGCTGCCAGGTTATTAACTCCCTCAGAAAATTCTCAGCCCTCTCTCAGGCCAGCCTGAATACTGCGATCTGGATCGATAAGCAATCTCCGGTGTGTACCAAATGCCTGCTGGATTCATTTGTCTCCCAGCACCCTCTCCCTCCACTGGACAATACACCTGCACAAGTGAGCCCCCTCCCCTGTCCTCCCTTCTTTCCCTAGTCCTGTTCCCACCCGCCTCTCTCCCTCTTTCTTCTTCTTCACCCTCATACTACCCTCCTCCCTCCTTCCTCACTTCTCTCACGTTCACTCACTGGAGTCTCTGTCACTTTTTAAATAATGACCCTGGGGCTGAAGGAACAACTGCCTACCTTTATTTCATCACAGTGAGTCCCTCTCCTCCAGGCCTGGGCGACCAAGCTGTCTAGAGGAGAGAGAGAGAGAGAGAGAGAGAGAGAGAGAGAGAGAGATGGAGAGCGACTGAGTGGCTGTAAGAGAGAGAGAGTGCTGTGGTGGAGGGGGGTTGCCCACGGCGATGGGGAAGGTGGGGGATGCAGCAGGAGCGTCATGAGTGACAGAAGCACAGATGTCACCATCAGAGCTCAATCTAAGCATATAAATGACCAGCCCATGGCAACTTTCTCATAAACACGAAACATATTATGCACTGTAGCTGTTGTATTTGATAGTGTGCTTGTCCAAAAAGTTCTGAAGGCATGTTTGATGTTTATTATACAACTCCAATAAATGCCCAATATGTAAGGTTTGTGTGTATTAGTGTGGTTAAATGAAGTTTGTGTTGAAGTCTGTGTACTGGGTATGTGTTAACATTAGCCAACTCTGTTTCTAAGCTAGCAGCTATAGTGTTGCGCACGAAAATGGAGCCAAGTGGAAATCGATGAACAGGCTGTTATCATGGAGGAAAATGAAACAGTTGTTTGCTTCGAAATTGAGTGAGGTAAAATGGAAGCACGGTCAGCTCTTAGCACAAAACAGAATCCAGCGCAAACTTCTCATAAACACAACCAAATCCTGCTTACGGAAGCTTTACGAATGAGCCCTTTAGTATTGGTCTATATGAGTGGAGCCTGGTGAAGTCAGCCAATATTACTCATATCTATCACCCATTTAATTCTACCTTCACTCATACCATTTCTCCTTTACACACAAAGCAAGCCGGTCTTTGTCGAGAAGTAAAGATGGATTTACATAGTGATTGTGTTTGCTGATTTGGCAGGGCTTCAGCTGATAACTTTTAGTGATTCGCTGCAGCATTGATCTCCCAGATGGATTTATTGACGAGGTGGACGGCTGAAGGTGGGGGATGAGTTGGTTGGAGAGGAGGCGAGGGGTGCCGGTGAGTTGATATGAGGAGAAAACAGTAGATAGGCACTCAAGCGAAGTGGACAGTGGATGAACTTGATGTTACTTGCCCTTACTTGTTGGCGGAGTTATTCCCCCAAAGGAGTTAAAAGCTATGATGCTTCTCATTGCTCATTTCTGTGGTTTGTCTTTTCTATTGTCTTTCTATTGTCTCTGTGAAGCTGCAGAGTTGTGACCCCAGAGGGAATTGTCTGTCAGCATACAATAAAGGCAAGGCCTGTGACCAAGGACTCCATTTCTCAGAGCTAATTGTCAGAGACAATGCACGCCACAGAAAACACAGTCTATGAAGGATCAACCTGCCGGATGTTTGGATTCTTCTTATCGCCGTAATCTCTCGTGAAGCTACAGGAATGGTTATAAGTAGGGAGACGAGGGGAAAAAAAAAAAAAAACTCGGGAGGGAAATGCAGTTATTAAAAGGAGCTTTGTAAATATGTGAGACAACTTCAACCCACTCAAAACAGGGTGCTGATCTCAGGCAGGGATGTGAGACAGACCAAACAGGAAGTGGCTCAAAAATGTATGTTGGAGTTTTTAATCAGTCAAAGATGGCTCACTCATCAAGAGTTGATTGCAAAGGAGTAGTTTTGGTTAATAATGTTTTTTTTTCCGCTGAGAGATCACAGGCTGTGATATCATCAAAGAAAAATTGGAATAATGTAATTCGTCTGATAACATGATACAGGACACAGATCTTTTGATTGTTGTAATTGCAGTTCTGGTAACCACAAGATTATCAGTGCCATGTGATGATCTTCATTCCCAAAAGGGCATCTCTTACCTAATAATGCTACGTATATACTGCCAACTGGCACTGGAGGGAACACAACCAGTCTTAAAGCCACCAAACGTCTCTAATACAACTTGAATCAGAGCGTGACCTGCCAGTTCTCACTTTGTACCTTTATCAACTGTCTCAAACCATTTAAAGCTCCTCTGTAACTCTATCCCAGCAAGCACTCTTTCATTAGCATGTCTTTTTTTTCCTGCTTTCAAGGTCATTTGTAATGTGGAATCTATAAAATTCTCAATGAAGAAAGTTATTTGAATTCTTCGATTTTAATGGCTGAGCTTAAAAATTCCCATTTCAGACCTGCAGTTTTAAAATGATCCGACAATGTGTATGTCAGCAGATGAAGTTACTGGAGGTAATTGCTCTCACGCCATACAATGTTCAGTTTGGTCTAACACACATACACGTGGACGTACACACTCACTGTCCTCTAATACTTTCAATTCTGTTCATTTTTTTGTACATTTTCTGTATAAAATTTCGCTGATGCTTAAGTCGATGGTCAAATTATCACTTTGTCCAGCTTTCTTTCATGTAAGTCAAGCATACGAATGAGAATAAATATACTTTTCAGTGCATTGCCTTGACAGAACCTGCTATCGCATTTGGTTCAGTTTTGTTTATTTTGATTAATTAGTATGTAAACAGTCTGACCAGCAGAGTTTGTCTTTGTGTGTTAGTATATGTCAGTATATGAATGGATGAGCTCTTTGATCTCAGAATCGCCATATTAAAAAAAAAAAAAAGATTTTAGTGGCGATATCGAAGAATAGAAAATACAAAACATTTGGGAAAAACTAATGTTTAACAGTCAGTGAAGTTGCATATTTGATTAAAACATGTGAAAAAAATAGGAATAATGTTGTTTTTAGAAATATTCTACATTTTATTCCAATTTAAACACACCAATTACATTTTATTTATTTATTACAATCATTTCATGAGACAAAGCAACTTTTTATTCCAACTTCATGGGTAGCGGTGTAGTTTCATGACAACAAAATGCACC
Organism: Siphamia roseigaster; assembly: GCA_029814505.1. Lineage (NCBI taxonomy): Eukaryota > Metazoa > Chordata > Actinopteri > Kurtiformes > Apogonidae > Siphamia > Siphamia roseigaster. The sequence continues at coordinate 46,547,193 of JAPTYR010000018.1, read as the reverse complement.
TCAAAAATGAAATGAAATCAGTATTCCACAACATAACTGTGAATGTATTAGTTATATTTTCATTTACTTTTTTTCCAGACTTGACACTTTTAACCCTATAACAGTCACTGGGTCGTTCACAACCCAGTGACTGTAAAGTGCATGATCAGTAAATTAAATGTAGGAAAATAGCTGATTTTCACTGAAAAAAATAAAAAATACAGAGGATTCAGATGATATATGGTGTTAAATCACTTAAAAATGTTATATATGTATAAAACTTCATTTGGAAACTTTTGACAAAGTCCCCCTGCGTCTTAAAGGGTTAAATGCATACAGAGAAAACTCAGGTAGAAAAACCACCAATGAGTGAAAAATTAAATATAATAGGAAAAATAAGAAATTCAGTATTTACAATTATTGGGATTAAAAGTTAAATATTATTTCCACATTAAATTACCTTAAGTCTTAGTTTGGGTTGTCACAGTGTATTCTTTATATGTGCATTTGTCCTTCATGAAGGTCCGTCTTCTAAAAGTATCCATGTTGACCTCGACCTATTGATTTATTCACCTGGATTTGATGGTTTTGTTTTTTGTTTTTGTTTTTTTGCAGCTGGTGATCAGGACATGGTTGAACATGAAGAAAAGTCAAGCCTGAGGTATGCACATTAACATGTCCACATTTATCTTAACAGTCTATAGAACATATCAAATATCTAGAACCTCACCGTCTTTTAATCTCTATCCCTCTAGGGAATGAAAATCTCACATGGAAAGGGGATTCACATGAAGCTTTTGATGTAACCACTTCCTTGTTTTCCAGTCATCGTATCACTGTACTCCTATTACAACCAACTGTTAATCACGACAAATAATGTGTATTAATGTGATTTTTGTCAGAGAGCAGTTATATTAAAGCTCAGTGTCAGATCGACAGCAAAATGCAACATTTAAATCCATTTGGTTGTGATTACAAATTCCAGTGAACCTCTGACCGTCCCTGCAAGGGGAGGCACTGACCCAAATGGTCACTGTAAACTTTAGCAGCAGCAGCAGACTTCCTTCTTACTAACTCTTCTTAGATTATGTCAGCGTTATAAGGAAAACACTGAATAGTTTGACAGGGACTTACTGTATAGGTGTCTGTGTGTGTGGGGGGGGGGGTGAGT
>JAPTYR010000018.1:46440914-46456477 GCA_029814505.1 Siphamia roseigaster | reverse complement strand
CATTATTTATTACATATTCAGAACATGAGAACATATTTAATGCATTTTTCACAAAAACATTTCAAGTACCCCCTGGGATTCTTCCAAGTACCCCTGGGGATACACGTACCCCACTTTGGGAACCCCTGTTATAGAGTAATGAAATCTAAGATAATATACAGTGTTACTTGACCAATCATTACATGTTGCCTTTCATAACGCGTTTTGTAATTGGAAATGAGGCACTAGTGGCCATCTCAAAAGAAACCAAAACGTAAACAAATAATAGTGTCTCAGTAGTATGTATGAAACTGCCTGATTTGTGCAAAAAAAGGCTAAATATTACTGTGGACCTACAGTATTCTTGGCTGCCATGTACTGTGAAGTTGTTGAAAACAACAGGAGGCAAAGTCGCACTTACTTTGTCAATGTTTACAGCTGTTTACAAAAAAAGTCAATGTCAAGAAAGTGACTGAAAGCATTGTGAAAAGTCCCAAAAACATTAAATGTGATTGTCATTCTGTTGGACATTGTGACGTGTCCAAGATGGGACATAGATTGTTCTCCGCTATGATACACTCCACAAGATGGATCAACTGATTACAGCGACAGACAAGGACCATTGTCATCCTTGGCTAAATGCTGTACGTCTGCCAGATCAGGCCACAATCAGGCTGACATCGTGTTGTGTGAACTCAGCATTGTAAGTGGTAACAAACTGGTGTCTACAAACAGTTTAAACAAATCTGTGTGAGAGCAAGAGTTTTTAAATCATGTGGGGTTCTGAGATTGGCGGCGTTTTTAACAGTTCACTCTTTCAACAGACAACTCAGAGAAAGCTGCTTTAACAGTGGCTCCATAATTATGTACACTAGTTACTTTTTCATTTTTCTTGTTTCTTACTTTGCATTCTGTAAACTGAGAATGGCAAACTATTCTCAAAGTGTAATGACACTAAAGGATGACAAATCCTAGTATTTAGTATTAGTATTTTCACCTTGTTCTACACAGGAACAGAGTATACTTCAAGGCACCTGTTAAAGAATGACAAACTTATGGTTTCAAAGACAAATTATATGTTCATTGGAATTCCTAAGTTTGAATAGTGGGAGCAGAAGCAGTCACCCATAAACAAATCAATATTCCAATGTGAAGAACAAAGAGCCTGAGTATCTCACTTGACTTTCAAAAACAAGTGAGCCATCAACACAAAAGGCTCTCTGTTCCTGCTGCAAGCAAAACACAAACTCAGAATGCTCAGAAGGAGCACAGAGCGTCTCCAAGAGAAACGTGGTTCTACGTTTTGAGGGGGGGGGGGGGGACAAAACAGTGCTTTACAGTATTCAGTTGTGGAAACAGGCACAAATATTATTGTAGGTGACTCACCTGGCATTACGTCACAGATGGGGACAAGTCGCGTGTGCTCCAAACTGGCAAAATTACACAGTAGCTTCCCGTCAAACACACCATCCCAGTCACCGATAGGATTGTCCTGAAAGAGTTGGAGACATGAGAAACTTATAACTCACTTAGACGTTCTTCATCTCAGATGCCACACAAGTGCCTGTCTGCCACTGCTTCCAGTATTTTCGTGGTGACTAACACGGTGATGGTGTTACTACTCTAAAAGCACACTTATGCTGACTGAAGAGTGAAAATCAAACTGCTCATCTCATCTGCTCGACTTTCTCTGGAAGCACTCCCATGGTTTTCTTCTAGTATACTTTGAAATCCACAATGTTGCCCCAGTGGGATGATCTAAGATAAGCATGAGGCCATTGCCACTCGAGAAAGCAGGGCGAGGCTGGACGCAGAGTGAGGCAGAGCAGTGGGCTCTCCTCAGCTGCCTGCTGGCCACTTGCCATGCTGTTGGGTCATACAGCACTGAGTCTTTACCTCACTCCCCTCGTGACTGCCTTGCCTTTGTGTGGGTGGCTCAGATGCACTGAGTGGGCTGCTGCTGCTGCTGCTGTTGGTGGTGCCGCTGCTAACGATCAGTAGTCAAATGCCTCAGTTATGTGTTTCAATCTCTCTATGACAACAATACAACTCCCGCCTGACAACAGTAGTCATAGATACCAACCACTGTGATGCCAAGCAACAGTAAATCACCAAAATGCTTTCCCTCAACATCACAAAAATAACAAACAGTCATGTCAAAACATAGAAAATAACTGTCAGTCATTTGTAACATTCTGAATATTGCCGCCCTCTGCTGAGACAAACTTAATTAAACCGCTTCTGAAGGGTGGCAGAGCATCTTGATTCCTGTATATGTTGATTATCTCACTAAATTAAAATCATTTTTTGGTTTAATGATCTTATACATTATCACGTAGAGGAAACTCTCTCAGCACATTATAATACAGTTTTACAAATGTAGCAGTATGTTATACTTTATGTGTGAATTGTGACCCTAAAGTTAGAAGCTATGCAGACAGAACAGAACACAAACTATTTAGAAATACTAAATGTACAAGTCTGAACCATATGAGAGACAGAAAACCATAATATTCATTCATAATTTTACTTCAGGTGTTCTTCTGACTATGTTGAGCTGTACACAAACATGAAAATGAAAGTCAAATTTTCACAGCGCTGATGTTTAATTTAGTCTGAAAACCCCTAAAATGTCATTAAACAGAATAAAAAAAAAACAAAACACCTTATTCTAATAAATTGGCTGAGGTATCAAATTATGTTTTCTTGATCAGAAGGTTTTCTTATTTATGACTCATTCTCACATTTATCAAAGAGATGAAAGACTGTTGTGTTTATGGTAAAAATGGGTTCCATGAAAGAACAAAGACCTTCAACCTTGAATTGAAAATTTTAAGAACTTCTGTGGCAATACTAGCATAGTTCCCTTGACTACATTAGTCAATACACACAAAAGCAAACTATGTCAAATAATAATAATAACAATGAAAAAGTCATGCACTTTACAAACCCACAGAATCTTTTTTTAAGTATTTGATGACTTTAAAAGTTTATGCTGCTGATGTCACCAGCTGTACTTGTATCCAAAACGTTGCCACTTTCTCAAAGGGAGATAAATCCATTTAATTGAAATAATGTGATACTGTGAAGAGTGATGACCACTGACCATGGATAATGCACAGCTTTGCTGCACAACATGGTAAATGTTATAAATAAAAATAAGTTTAGATCATCTTATTACCATGAATAAAACCGGTAACATATATTTTAAATCTGATTAAGTGTAGTTTGTATGTCTGCTGCAGAAATGTCTCTCTTCATTTGATATTTTCCTTTCCACTTTTCCTTTCTTCTGTTATTTTGGTTTAAGGTTACATGTAAAGTTGCAGTTCTAAATTACGATATGCACACAACACTCAAGCTTTTTTGCCCTTGTTTAGGTTTACTGTGGCATTTCCCAATGCTAATTGCAAATTGCCTGGTACCCACATCCAAATTAAGATCAAGCACAATTCATTTACATACTATGGTGAGTAAAGAAACTCGGCTCTTACAGCATGTAATCCCACATTCTCTCTTTTTCCTTTTATTTGTGTTCCAGAATAAACATAAAAGAAGTAGACGAAAACACTGATGTAAAAGCTTCAATCAGTCTCTTTCTTTCAACAGAGGCTTACTTACCATGTCAACACCAACATAGTAGCCCAGGCTCTCATTGCCTGGCAGCAGGTCACAAAAAATGATAGTTCCTCTCTCAGGGCCACCCCTGGTCTGGACTAGGACCCTTGAGTTGATCTCCAATGGAGGGAGTGGTGGGAAATCCTGGTCCTCTTCTACCAAACTAACATGATCCGCCTCTAGCTCACCCAAATCATCATCATCATCCTCCCAAAGTTCAAGCTTATCCAGGGCCACAAAAACACCACACTCATCTTCACAGCGGAAAAGTTGGCGGCCCTGGTAGGAGCCCTCTGTGAAGCCCTGGCCCCGGCCTTCCTCCTGGTAGAAGGGAAGAGGGCAGTGTGAAACCAACAGAACAGGAACAAGGCAGAGACACTACGTATGCTTTTGCAAAGACATCAGGTGAGGAAGCTGCTTGCTCAGCATCCTTCAGTAAAAGCCAGTTACAATCATATAGCTGTGTGAGCATATGATCGATTGCTGCACCAGAAATATTGACCTACTGCAATTAACCAATTCAAACATTTCTGGCCCAGATATTGGAGACGGTGCACTGCATATTGTGCTCCTTTTCACTCGTGCTGGCATTTTAAATATATAAAAAACTGCTGAATCACTGTAATTACTAGTGTGTGTGTGTGTATGTATACGTATATATATATATATATATATATATATATATAAACAAAAGCAAAAGTCACACAGTGATCTTTTTTGAAAATAGCATAAAATCAGAATGGTAATTTTAAAGCATATGCTAACGCGCAGGCATTTATATCAGCTGCAGTCTGAATGCTTGAGCTTCATCAGCCCACTCAGGAAAACTACAGCTGAACAGTGGAATAATAACAACATTGTGCTGTAATAAACAACTCTTTGTATTTATATACAGAATGAATGCAGAGCAGCATGGCAGTCGAATAATTATAAGAGCTATAAACATCATAGGTATGCCTTGTGTCTGTCTAAGTTATTGGACAATCTACATAAGACACTTATTGCAGTGCTAGCAATGTTAGCCTTGATAATCTTTGGATTAATAAATAGTGAAAATTATTTGTTTCTTTATCAAGTTATTAAATGCTTACAATAACGCAATTAGCTTCAAAGAGCATCAAACTCAGACAAAACAATGTTCTTTCCATAATTATATATTTAACATTTGTATAAATGTTTTCTTTATGTTTTCAGAGGCATATGTCAGTATTTTCCCCAAGATTGTGGAAGACTTAGAAATACGGGTAAGAGAAAAACATTTTTCAATCAACACTACTGTATATAACTTCCTGTTATTTTTTATTAAATACCATGGAACAATCTGCTAGAGACCAAATGAATGTACCAAATTTGAGAAAATAATTTTTATTTGTGATGCTCTCCACATTGATTTTACACCACAAAGTTCATTCCCACAACAGCTTCTAATGGTAGGGGAGCCCCTGGTTTTTACTTGTACACGTTTTACACCATGCAACCATTAATCACAAAGTGAGTGTTTCGAATAGCAGTCACATTCAGTTACTTATGGCTGCAGCTTTACTTCAAAATCTGTACTATGAATGAAGAGGAAGTTGAGCCATTTCTTTTAATCTCATTCTTGTTTGGGGCAGTGTCATTCTACTGTGTATTGACATTATTAATATACTTTTAACCACTAACTAACCTACATATTATATTTTTTTAAATAAGGAAATGTGTTAATAAAGAGTGTATATTTAATAACGCCTTTCAGATTGTAGGGTATATTTCACTAGTAAAACACAGGAGAGTTAAGAAAAGCAAAAACTACAATTTTGCAGGGCAGCCTCTCCAAAAAGAGAGAACACAAGAAAATAAAAATCTTACCAGCAGTTCAACTCCAAACCAGATTCCAGATAGGGCCCTGTCAGGGAGCAGTGAACCCTTAAATCGGACCACACCAGGCAGAGGTTCATCCCCTGAGCGCAACTGGACACGAACCTTAGAGCCACAGTCTATGTCACGGACTCGCTCTAGCCGTGATTTGTTACAGAGTAGGGTATATCGTTCCTCACAGTTAGTAATAGGGAACAGCAGCTCTGCCAGCTTCTCATCCAGTTCCAGGACATCCCGCTCATCCAGGCTAAGTACCACATTGGTCTGGTCCAGAATGCGGAGACTTTTTTTGCCTTTGCAGGGTGGTAGTGTGCGCCCTAGGCTATTGCGCTCCTGGCAAGCCTGACCTAAACTACCACGGGGAATCCTCAGGGTTTTTTGAGGAGGTTTCTCCACCGTACACTCTTTGACAACCATGTAGAAGCGCCAGTCCTCCCTGAAGCCACCACTCGGCTTCTCCTGGCTCCACAGGGCAGAGCTCATGGCTGCATGCTAATCGGGAGATCCAACATCAAGGCAAGCTTGACCTGTGGTCTGTAGTAAAGATGAACAAAATACTCAAGTGGACAATATAATTCAACAGTGTATACAAGCAAATACATGGTAGAGTATTTGTATAAATAAAGATTATCATTTAATAAAGACTATTATTTTTAAACATACAGTCAAGGAAGTTGAAACAAAACATCTTTACTTCACTAAAAACATGTTAAAAATAAAAGATGTAATTATTAATTCATTTCAGTGTAGAAAAATATTTTCTATTTTCAAAAATACATATGCCAATGCATGATTTCAAACTTAAATAACTAACTTCCTTAACATTGTTTGAGCTGTTTAAAACCAATACATTTTCAAGGGATTAACCACCTGACAGAATGCAATGTGTTGAAAAGCGGTGAGTGATGGACAATACTTAAATAACTAACAATAACCATGACATAACACTAAAGGACAGGACGATACACTGTATGGTACCCTTGTTTGTAAAAGACCTCGTGTGATATTAGTCATATCTACTCATTTGACTATTCTAAAAATAGACGCTGAATAGCCATTTGACTTAGGGTAAAGACAGTAACAGTAGACGAATGGATTTCCCCTCACACCACCTCAGATGTGATCAAACGTCCTGATAGAAACCAGAGCTAACACCACCTCATTGGTCTCAAGAAGTCAAACAGAGGAAGCTGTGTCAAGTCTGCACCACTGTATCAGTGTTAATCAAATCACTGATGTAACTTTTAGACGGTATTATAAACACCACGTTTAGATGACTAATGAATTAACATGGATAAACATACAGTGATATAAATAAATACACAACATAACACGAAAACCGAAAGTAATATTCGGTAACGTCACCTCTGGTGTGCTAATGCTGTACTAATTTGACATGTATCTGGGCTAACAGTAGCACGGTGATTTCGATGTCGATAAAGAAAAACGACAGGTTTGTCCATGTTAGTTTCATCGCCACTGACAGCAGTGCTTGGACTCGTTTTTAGGAATATTTTCCGTGAAAGCCACAGTGTCAGCACCAGGCAAATGCTGTCAGTCAAATGCGCTGACAGGGAAGTGGCTAACGCACCGAGAGCGAAAATACACCAACTAGACGTTAACGTTCAATGCAAACAACGTAAATACATTACCTTAGATTAGTGTCAGTTCCGTTAGACGTTACGGACGGCTGTCATTTCACACGTCCATCCTAATTCCGTTTATGACCCTAGAAATGCGCTAAATTCTTACTGTGATAACCTCTGATTAGCTAGGTGGCTAGCTAATGCTAGCGTCCAAACCAACTAAGATACTTGAATGAGCTAAGTATCACGCTGAAGTTAACCTAGTCAGCTGATAAACTATGAGCTGGATGGCAGAGGACTGCCACCCTCTTAAGTATACAACCGGCATTTATATTATTCTGTTCTCCATGGGAAATACGCAAAATAGTACAGTGTGTTGCTATAGCTATGAGATATATTATTTACAGGAGACGACCTCGCTACACTTAAAGGTGTGACGTCAACAAACTCCCAGCCAACTATTGGTCAGTGCCCTCTCTGCCAGTCGCAGATTGGCTGTAAATCAAGTCAGTAACACAGCCCCGTACCTTGGGGTTTTCCCATGGACATGCGAACACTTAAGATAGGTTGCAGAGTAGCTTCCATGGCAGATGATGCTGTCTGAAGTCAAATGACCACAGGTAGTCCCAGTATTCATAGTATAACAGAGGAAAAATAACGAAATCACCGTATGTTTTGCCGCTTTTTTTGTTAAACGCAAATGTTACATGGTTTTATTAATGTAATGTATTGCTATTGCCTGTGCATTAATATTGCATATTCAGCTGAAGAGGTAATTTTTTTATATGTAGTTTGATAATTCAATAAACGACAACAAATTGAAGTGAAGAAACTGGGCAATGAGATGTTTTATGATTTATTACAATCAATACCAGTTTATAAAGCACAGCCAGGTCAAACCTGTAGGGTATATTTCCTCTATTTCATTAGTGATAACATTTGAAATTCAAAAGAAATGTTTCATTTAGTAAATTAAGCCATTCTTAATGCAACATATGGTCCTCAGCCACAGAAATAGAAAATCAGAGGACTAGTCTGGATTCACGCTGTGCCATCTCTTCTGCCTCTTCCACGCTGAGATTGTTCTTTTTCAACCTTATGTGGAAAAAATATAAAAACACTTGGTTTCTCTTCAAAAAAGGTACAGTTTTACACTAAACAATGCGTCTTTGCAAATTACATTATATACTTCTACCCATTACAACTACTAAAATGTCAATAAGTAAGAAATGTAGATTGTAAATTCCAAATAATTGTTATAAAATGCCCTAAATCCAGGACACAAAAATCTTATGTGTTTAATGTGTTAATATGTTTGATATCAATAAGGAAAATCACACTGGTCTGTGACTCAACATGTATCACATACCAGACTGTCTTCACATGAGTGTTGTGTTCTAAGGCTTGAATCAGGTGCTCCGCTCCTGTTTTGGTAATGCAATTGTCTGTCAACCTTTTAAAGGACAGCAGATAGTAAATAATACTGTACATGTTGAAATGACAAATCAGGTACAAAGATACAAAAATTAAAAAAAAATTAAAAATTCATGGAAAGGAATGCTTCTAGGACTAAAAAAAAATGAGTTTGTTTGAGGTGCACTTTGAAAAAAAGGATACATAACGTAGAAAAATTGACTGGAAAAAAACTCTAAGGCACTCTCTTTAAATATTAAAATGCCTTTATTATCATGGTATGGTAAATATTTACATTTCGAATCGACCGTGCCATAATAATAAAGGCAATTTAATGTTAAGAGTTTTTTTCCAGTCTGTTTTTCTAAGATACAATTTTTTTTTGTGCATCATTAATTAAAATTATAAATTGTAATTACATTAGATTAGATCGATTACATTAGAATAGATCAGATGAGATTGCTTTAGAAAGAACTTTATTGATCCTATGACTTGTCTCTTCTAACTAACACTTACCAGAGATCTTCCAGTGATGTGCTGTTCCTGATAATGTTGGCGAGAGCACAAGCTCCTGCATTCCCTACACCATTGCCTGCCAAGCTGCCATCACATAACATCAGAATTGAATTTAAATACATTGGCATGCACTGTGCTATAAGCCTGCAAGCACATCCACACCTACATCATAAAAGGTAAAAAAAAATAGTGATGCAGTCCCACGCAAAAAACCTATTGTGCTATTATTTTAACAAACATTACCTGAGCCACACCAATGTTTTGCTGCTCTCCAAAGCATTTGCAAGAGCCTCTGCTCCTACATCACCTATCTTATTGCCCCAAAGCCTGGGAATAATAATACATATGAATACATTACAGGATAGTGTACACTCAATTAAATACATGAAATTCTGCAATAAGAGTTGTATTGTACCCCAAATATTTCAGTGAATGATTGGATTTCAGTCCTTGTGCCAACTGCTTTGCTCCCTCTGCTGTTATGTTATTGTTTCCGAGCCTGAAAAAGAAAAATCTTTTCATGTCATTTTACATTAGACAGTCCATGTTCATGCCTCATCTGATAAGAACTGAAAATGTGAGCTAACCTTAGAGAGATGAAATTCTGCTTGGTCTTCAGAAGCTGAGAAAAGTGCTGAGTGCATGCATCTGTTAGCATGTTGTTAAAGAGCCTAGAACGACAAAATAACTGTGCAGAGTAATGCTATTTATAGTTTTATGCTATTAATTATTTTTGACAATACTTACGCGATTTTCTGGAAGTTGTCACATTGGATACCCTTTGCAATCAGTTTGCTGATGCCCTCATCTGTAATGTTATTATTTCTGAGGCTGCAGGATTAAAGTTGACAAAATCTGTATTTTCATTCTATTGTAAATACACAACCTTTGTTTGCAATAAGGAAAACATACTGACAAAGTCACATTATTTTAATACTCACTAGAGTGAATAACAAATGGGCATGCAGGGAAGAAGCTGCTCCACACCAACATCACCTATAGAGTTGTAGTCGAGCTGTAGCCCCACAGGATTCCTTAAATGCTGGAGCACAAAGGCCAGGGCAGTGCACTCTACAGGCCCAATGTTGCAATAGGTCAGTTTTAGGTGGTTCACATCCAACTTACTCATGGCATCTTTTGCAATACTGCTCTCCTGCATCTCATAGATGCATTTGACAAGCCAGACAAAGTCCGGCATTGCATGCATGCTCTTTTTCTCCCCATCTACTGGTTTAGGAATAGACCTAAAGTGTTTTCGGAGGCTTTTTGAAAGGCATCTCACCACCTCTTTGACCTTCTTCTCCACTGTAGTACTGGGGCAGTAATTTAGCCACAGAGCTCGGTGCCGTTGGGACAGTAGTCCAGATACAAAGGTAGCTGTCATTTGCAAGTTTGTTATTTCTGCTGCCATGGCCTCCCTCTCTGAGACTTGCCGTTGTTCAATAGAGGGTACACAAATCCCAAAGCATGTGCTGCTCATGTTCATCTCCTTCATGACATGTGGCTCAAACAGTTTAGGGATAGTAAACTGGTCAGTATTAGAGGACAAAACAGTGTACAGAGCTGCAAAGAAGCACTGCATGGTCACATGAAGGAATTCAAACATTTTAGTGTTATCAGACGACAGACCTGTGCTTTGTGTGAGAAAGCCAGTGCTGATGTCTTTTTCAGTTACACCACATGCGTTCATCTCTGTAGCTGAAAAGATGTAACAAGAAGTTCTTATCCCGTCAAAGGCAAGTTGCCCGAGATGCAAGACTGTTTTCAGATGTTCCTGTATCCATCCAAAACCAATGGATTCATGAACCGGGCTTTTGTGTTGGAGAAAATGCCGTAAGATCATCAAGTAAACATCAGTAATAGTTTGTGGACTTCCATCCCCACAGCCCAACAACTCCTTATGACACTGAGAGACAATCCAGCAGAGGACTGGACTATGGCAGAGCCCAAGTAAGGCTGTGTTCGTTTGTAATGACTCTAAAACTTTCGCAGCCACACTGGGGTCACTGTGGTGTTTCCTCACAAAACAGCCAATCCCAGCCTGGGAAAAGCCTTTTAAGAGGACTTCTTTTCGAAGGTGTTTCTTCAGAGCTGGGCCAACAGCTTCTGGACGACTAGTTACTATTTTTTGCACCCCTTTCATTAAACACCCCTGGAGTAGATTGAATAACAGTATGGGAACCGGTGCACACTGGGTGGGGCAGCAGAACCTGTGTTCATCTGAAAAACTCTGTTTGAGTTCGTCCAGGCCATCGAAAGTGAAGAGAATGAGATGAGGGTGGTCCAAAATGAACTGGAAAATTTCATCCTGCTCCCTGTCTGGCCAGCAGCAGTGTTGAAACAGCAAATCCTTAACAGACAATTCCCTTTGCTCGGAATTCAATCTGCGACAGCTGAATGGAAACAGGAGGAGGAAGTCCTGGAATGCTGCCCCCTGTGCCCAAAGCAGGTGCAGCCTCTGGAGCAAGGTGCTCTTCCCACTGCCTGCCTCTCCAGACACCAGTACTGTGTCAGCCTCTTCGTTTACTGTCCCTGCCTCACCGATGACATCCTCCAGCCCCAGAGATCCACGGACTCCGACACAGTCATGTGGTAGCTCCAAATGGCCTTCAGTGTAAATGTCCTCCAGAGACATGTGGCTGGTCCCTCCATAGGTACTGAGAAAACAGGATTGGGCAGCCAGAGAACTGCTGAGCTTCTTTTGATACTTAAAGAACTCTAAAAGCAAAAAATAAAACCAACAAGAATAAAAGTACAGAAAAATGGTACAATGGTATGTAATTGATAAATACAGAATATTTTCATGTATTGTTTAATTCTGCATAAAATACAGTTAATAAGTAAGTATTACGTACTTTCAAAGAAGTTACAACCATTCTGTTGTCGTTATTTTTGCAAAGATATCACTGCTGCCTATGTCTTTTCTGTTGAATCTCAGGTCTTATAATCCATTTATCTTACTTTATTTTGATCCCCCTGTGGGGCCCCCTTTGGAGTGGCCTTGTTGTGGTTTGGGACTCAACAAGTGAAATTGAGTTGAATTGAATTGAATTGAAAAAATGTCAATCTGCTAGACAAGCTACTGTTTTCTTGTCTTTTGCTTTTGTACTGCAGATACTGACATTGTGAGTTTAGTTATTATGTTCTGATTTATTGTTAAATTAGGAATGGAAAATAATTGACAATCATGTGGATATTCTATTCATATTATTTTTAGTATCGTCACTAAGAGTTAACGGACAGGGGGTGGACACAATAACCTTAGGCTTCTTCCTACTTCTTTTCAAGCGGTGACATACATACATACTTTTGTTTTATTCAAATTAAAATCTCATTCATTCATTCATTCATTCATCCCTCATTCAGTCAACATGTTAAACCATTTAGTAATGAGATACTACTGTTTGTAACAGCCAAAAGGGAAATTAACTGTCTGAGGTGGGGGGCGTCTTAGGACTTTGATGCAATGTGTGTCAATAATTGTTAAGCTTCTTTTAATCACAACAGACCAGGAAGGACTAACGTAGTAGATGACAAGAGCCCCTTGACTATTATTGTTCATTATGAGGTTTGTTGGTAGCTCATCTCTTTGTATAAAGGGGAAAAACCCTTCTGAAACAGCTTATTTGCTTAACTTGAATAAAAACTTGACTTGTTTTTCTTGAATATTAGCAGGAACTTAACTACATTTTTTTGATTTTCACCACATAAACTTGGAACCTGTTTGAGACTTAAAAGTTAAACCTCAAAAACATAAACATGCACTGGAAGCCTTAAGTACCTACCGAGCTACAATTTTTAATAACTTTTGAATTCTAATTCCAACACTAATCCTATCAATATATTCAAATAATTCAGGTAAAACACAGTTTCTTAGCTTTTCAACATCATCGAATAGAAATAACAAATTTTACCTGAGAAATACAAAATGCAGAGGATAATCTTTTAATAAATGGTATTAAATCACTTAGTAATGTGGAGAAGTTGAGTAAAAATACATTGCTTTCACACACTATAAAGGTTTTCTGCATGATTATAACATACCTTTTGGAGTATTCCATTTTTCTTTGTTGACTGCAGATCCTGAAGTCTGTTTTTGCTGAATGTACTGTAAAAGAATTTCAGCTGCTGCCTCCCCTTTTGGCCTGACATGGTCGAGCAAACGCCTGGCCTGATTAATATGTAAATAACACCAAATATTAATAACATCACAGGGATAATTGTCAGTTAAGAAGACTACACAGAGGCAAAAAAAAACAAACAAACATATAATTAACCCTTTCATGCATCGTGGTCACAACAGTGGACAGCTATTCAAAGCTGTTCTTTTGTATATTCATGGATTTTGTTGCTTTAGTTCTCTATCAGCCAACACAATGGACTTATGTGTTATCCCATACACATTCATAGCATTACTGTAACTTTCCTGTTCTTTATAAACTTGATCTGCACTCGTGTATTTGAACAGAAATCAATTGTTAATGCTAGTTTCTGGGTTTTTTGGGGTGTTTTTTTAAGCAAAAAGATGTTGGGTTTTTTTGTTTTGTTTTGTTCATATTAACTGAGTATGTAATATCTAGTATCACAGTATGTTAAAATCAGATAAAACAGATTAGCAACATTAAAAAATGTTTTTATCTCACAATTTTCACATAGAATGTCACTATGGTGTCCAGTTGAATAGACATTGTGAAAAACAGGTTCATTAAAAAAATTAAATATAGCTTTTTTCATGCCTAAAGAGAAATAAAATCACTCAGGGAAAAAAAATCTTGATTAAGGTTATCATAATTCACACACAAAAGTGCTAACTAATATGAAGACAAGCTCAGACAGGTTATATAAAGTACCTTTTGAGAGGATGTATGTATTGGTAGCTGCACCTCATCATACTCTGCTGGGGTGAAATGTCCTGATGCAAGTAAAGCATCTAAAGCACCATCGATACAGTCCTGTAGCTGACTGACCAGCCTGGGCCTTTGAGCCAAAAGAGTCTGACTAGATGTCCTTTGTGGTTCTTGGTTTTTTTCTAGATTACTACAGCACCCAGAGAAAGGAATGGTGGTTCCATGAGCTTCAGGCAAAACCTGTTTGAGAGCAGCAAGAAAAATCATGCAGGCATCCACACCCTTTGTATGAACCAAGTCAAGCAGCTGCCTGGCGTTGGTATATAATGCCCTTCCTGGTACTTGTATGTTCTGGTAATCCTCCCATAGAAGTTCACCCTGGGCCAGGAGAATGTCCAGGACTCTTTCTAAAGGTTCAGCTGAGCCACTGCTGCACAGTGCATGCAGTATCTCTGCTCTATGTTTCAGCACAAGCTCCTGGGTGAACATGGTTTCTGACTGCCAGGTTCCATCCTCAGGCACTTCCAGTAGTAGATCCACCTGACAGAAACAACACCAGCATGTCAACAATCATCTGCTTCTATTCCTGTCCACCCCAGTAAGGTTATTTAACTTACGGTTATGTCCTGGCCACACAGAGCTGTTTTCCTTCTGTGTCTGCAGCAGGGAGTGACACTGCTTTGTAGATAACTTCTTCCTCATTCCACGACTGAAACTGAAACATGTGAAGGTATGGGGGGAAGGAAACTGTCAAAATATCTGCGTCCATAAGATAGATATGCGCGTATATTAGTCTGGAGTTGAGCATCAAAGAAATATTTGTAAACTCTTGAAGGAGTCCATTCGTAAATGAAATGTGTTGTGTGTAATTTTACCCGTCAGAATACGAATGAAAAAGTTTTGACATCACGTTTTACGAACACGAAATGGAATTTTACGATGACGCTTTCTTCTGTATGGATACGAATTCACAAAAGTGACTCTAGTGTCAAAAATAAAATACGTCACCTCGTCCCAGGTGTCGTTTATTGAGCAGAAGATTCATCGATCCCACAGACCGCGCATCGGTTCATGTTCCTGCAACAAAAATAAGACCTGGTAAAAATCCACGGGCATTGTGTCTCTCACTGTATTGACTTCGCATGGGTGTGTAAACAGTGGTGAGAACACCCATCCAATATGGCGGCGACGAGGTACGTCTGGCAGCACGGACTGACGGCCGCCATCTTGGATAGGTCACTGCAGCTCCACAGTGCATATAGGCGCATTTATAATAACTATAATCTCCCGAATTTTTTGCACGATTTTCACACTGATTGTTACAAACTTCAGATATATCACTATTTTTAATACATGACACGGTCACATTAAAAAATACACAGTTCTGTGGTGAAATACTTTGTATAGGGCAGAACAGACCCAGACTGGACTATGAAAATTATAACTGTAAACTTTTTAAATTATGAAGTTACAGTGAATTGGACCCACTTTAGTTATATTTTTACTGTATTCTTTAATTATGAATAGACATTCATAGTTCATGTTAAATGTTTTAAAATAACTATGAATGGTTAGAATTTGACAGTGAATTTCAAAATGACACTGAACTCCAAAGTTTATTTTGCCTGGAAAATGATATGGCATGTATTAACTATATACCATATATATATATATATATATATCTCAGTTTTTCTCTATCATGTAACTATAGATCCCCCTGTAAAAAAAAAAAAAAAAAAAAAAAAAA
>JAPTYR010000018.1:46397852-46408625 GCA_029814505.1 Siphamia roseigaster | reverse complement strand
GAACAGAATTTTAATGCCCATTTCACAGCCATACTGGCAAAAATTTGTGACTCAGAATTTAGGAAAAATGTGTAAAAGTTAAATTGTAAAATGTTTTATTTACTCCAGTGCAGTGAGTCACTTCTCACCAATTGGGGCCTGCAAAGTTGGTGACAACTGGTTCCTAATTTCAGTATAACTCATCTTTTTGGAACTGGTGGAACTGAGTAGAATAACTACAGCTTTCCCTTGACACATACAATATGGCACAATATTGTTTATGGCAACATCAATTAAGACCTACCATATCAAATTGAACACCTTCTTAAGACTTTTTTAAGGTATTAAATGCAGACTTTAAGACCACTTGGGAACCCTGTGTATGGATCATTCTTATCATCATATAACCCACAATTTGTAACCTGTTTTCCTTCTTTCTGTCAGTTTATGTAAATGGTTATTACCGTTGCGATTGCTAAGGGAAGGTCTCTCCTGGGATTCTTCCACCTTAATATACAATATGAAAAAACAGTTCCATTTCTCCTGACACTTCAAAATGTAGGGGTTTTTCCCTCCCATTCTGCTATATTTCTAAATCTGTGCAGTAGTTTTTAGTGTAATCCTGCTGACAGACAGATGGACCCACAAACAGGTGTGATCATATCACTTTGGTGGAGTTGCCAATAAAATAACACTTGCTATACTACACAATTCACTTTACTGTACTGTTTCAATTCAAAATATACTACAGCTTTATGCATTCTCTATCATAAATTTCACACTAGTGAGGAATTTAAAGAAGTGACACAGCCTACAGCGAACAGAGAAACACACTGTCAGTTGTTTTAGTTCAGCATTCAAAGTGAAGTGATCAGACAGGGTGTGAAGCCAAGTTATAAATTCATGAAAAGAAACATCACAGCGATGGCAGAGGAGCATGACTGAGATGTCAGGCCTGATATGAATCATGTTACACATCAGTATGTGTAATTCTTTTTTCTTAAATAATTAAAATGACACCTGAATGAACACCAATATGTGCGTACGCTTTCAAAAAACATTTAAAAGCACAGAATCCCATCAAGGTAGATGAACAAACAAGAAAAATGAGACCATTTAATCAAACCCTAGCCTGATGATAGTTATTCAGTCAAATACCATGTCTGCATTAGAACAGATACTCCTCAATGGAGTATATGTTGCGTCTATTAAAAATAATCTGTCCACATGTCCTTCATTTTGTCTTCATTTTATCTCTGCTCACACTAAAATGTAAAAACAGTACAAAACCATCAGACAAAACATTGCTTCTGGCAGACTTGACACTTCAGATAATATTGGACATGATAGCAGATACAGATGCTTTAGACTCAAAGTTGAGCTGTAATAAGTTCATATAAACATGCTCAATTGCACTGATTTCTCTGTTACAGTTAGACATTTCTCCAAACTCCTGTAAGTATGATGGGAACTTAAATACATGACTATATTTGATGGCTTGGGTCTATGTCCATTATCCAATAAAAGAAGAGACATAAGAAAATTCACATATAGATGCCATCATTTTTTAATTTTTGTTTTACTTGCCCACATATGTATACACAAAGACATGGGAAGATGTTTAAAGAGAATTGAGTTTCAGTGACATAAAATTATGTTTTAAACAGGTTTTAACATTACAAGAAGGGCAAAAATTCTTCAGAAATAACAGACCATGTTTTAAAGGACATGTAATAATGTTCTATCTTATCACTATTTAGCTCATAAATAATATTTTGCACTGATGATTTTTTTTTTTTTTTTGTTCCATGTTGAGCTAATGACTCCCTCGTGGGTGTTAGTAGCTGTATTGGATCTTTCATAGCAAATCAAATCCTACTCCTTTATAAACATTTCCGTGACTGGCATGAATGGAGTCACACAGTATCTCAAATCAGATTATTGTTTTTCATCATAAGGTACCAGCTTCAACATAAAAACCCCTTTGACAAAAACTGCTGAGAATTTAGACTGAATATAGACTCAAATTACATGATTTTTACTCAATATACTTTTCTGGCTCATAACAAAAAGAACTATTATGAATTCTTCAGGGACCAGTTCCACATACTGGTTTCAGTCATACACATGCTGTAAAAAAAAAAATTAAATATAATAACATAAAATAAAAGCTTCCTGTGTCATTTTTGGTTTCCTTCTCTTTTTATTTGTGTGAAGGGATATAAAAAAAAAAAAAAGAGCTGGAGAAGAAAGCCTTTCTTTCCCCCTCCAAGCCGCCGCCTGCCGTCTCATGAGCCGTGGAGCCACAGGCAATGCCAAAAAGACTGCACAGCCAACCACACAGAGGATAGCTCCAGTCTCTTTGCGCTGTTTTAAGTTGTTCTCAAAAAACACAGGCCTTTCTGGATGTTCTCTCAGATCTGTACCAGGCAAATGCAAGCCACAATGTACCTTGCAGGAGCAGAAATGCACAAATGTTTCTGGAACTGATTCCTAGTATTAAGAAGGTGCTTTTACCTTTTGACTCTGTTTTTTTGGGTGTGGGGACTCCAGAATGGGGTAAAAATCATAGCAAATGAGTGTTAATTTAGTTGGTTTTGATGATTTTAGTTATGAACATCTAGGCTATATACTGGTTTGTGTCAGTCGCAAGACATATGTG
The DNA here is from genome assembly GCA_029814505.1 of Siphamia roseigaster. Classification (NCBI taxonomy): domain Eukaryota; kingdom Metazoa; phylum Chordata; class Actinopteri; order Kurtiformes; family Apogonidae; genus Siphamia; species Siphamia roseigaster. Next base: position 46,405,984 of record JAPTYR010000018.1, on the reverse strand, counting down.
TATTCAAACATATTTTTAATACACTTTGTATGTTTGAGGATGTAAGTAGCAGAGAGAGAAATTTGATTAAAAAAGTAGATGATATATGCTTGAGATAAAAGTTTAGTTTAGAAGACAATATAATAGTATTTATTTGGGATTCACTATATATGTAGAATAACATCAGACAATACTAGCCTGAACTGAAACTGAATACCAGCCATGACGGAGATTAAAAATAATAATAGAACTCCTACAATGGAATTTATGCTCATTCAAAGAGTCTGCGATTAAAGGGTGAAATACTTCAGCATTTTGTCAGAGAAAATCCTATGTTAACACAAGGCATTAACCATAGCCACTTTTACACAGCACTTATGTTATGGGAATAGTTCGTCTTTATTCTGGAACGATGTCTGTGTAAATTAAATGGTGGGTTGTCACGACTCCATAATGCTTCTGGAGGTAGTAACACAGTCATGATAAAGGTGGAGTCATGATTCCAAAACGCTGTGTAAAAGCAATATAACTTGCTCCGCAACCAAGATGTGACGTGGGATTTATAAATACGTGCAGACCGTGTAGAGTAAACAAACATATCAACGTGACCAGACAGATCTCAAACTAGGGAGACACCGAGATCCGCGAGCTGTTGTCACTTCGGATTCTATCCATGCTAACATTGGTGGAATGGTGAAAAGGTGGGATCACCATCTCACATTTTTTCGGGGATCTCTGTGTACAACTGGCTCATGTCTCAGTTCTGAAGCCAGGGCACAAGTTGTGTGCAGCTGTCTGTACACTTTACCTTGTATTCTGTCCTCTATCGGAATCTGTAGACAAAATGTCTCTAGCCCAAGGTTTTTAAAAATATTTTTGTGCAAACTATCTGCTTTTGAGTACTTTTTATTTGCATTGTTTAAGGTTGGTACAGCCGGAGGTCAGAAAGTTCAGAACTGGATTTTTCATTCTCCTGTATTGAGTAATGTGTTCTCATTTTCCTGAAAAATACATCTACAGAGTCTTCTGGTTATTCTTCTGTCTTCAGTGTCCCTACTCCCTATCACAGTTCAGTTGTTGTTTCACCAGCATAAAAATTAGAACAAATAAGAACAATAACAGGATAATGGTCGTCCTAAACAACAGTGGGATCAGCCATGTCATTTAAAAGAATCAACATCAGTATTGCCCAGATCTCTAGTGTTAATTTGATTGTTTTTATTTAATGTAGGAATTTAATAATCATGTTGTTCACTGCTCAAAGCAAAAATATTATTACCTCTCTGGTGACTTTGCCATTGTTGTCAAAGTCATAGAGGGTGAAGGTCCACTCCTGCCTGTTATCTTCCTCCACAGATACAGCACACTCCAGCTCCTGAAACAGCAGAGTGTTGATCTATCAAAATCATGTAGTGTGATTATGTGTGTGTGTCCTGCTATTGGCCTAGTTTCATCCAGAGGGGAAGTAATAAACACACTGTTCGGTATCGACACTCACTTCAAACTGGAGCTGTTTCTGTGGCCCTGCGGGGGATTGGCTGTCCCTCTCCTGCATCTTCTCCTCCACACAGCAGCTGTCTGTCTTCTCCGGGGGTAAAGCCACTGCAGTGACACACACATAGACACACAGACACACACAAAGATAAAAGAGAGAGCCTGAGGATGGAAACGTTGGGTGCAGTCATAACCTGAGGAAATGTCGTCGCCTTCAAGTATTCCTTGTAAGTTCCTACTTCCGAGTTTGGCAGCTGCAATTAAGATGTGTCACACATTCAAGTGCTCCTGGTTGGAAGAAAACCTACACAGTAAAACCCTACACTGTATTTGTCTGAGTGTGCGTACTACGAAACTGTATTTTTATATTAATATTAACAAACGTACTCGTAATATTTTTGCAGAGAGCTGTACTTATAAGTAATGCATACAGTTACACTCTTGAGCTGTTGCAACTTGCAAACCAGAAGCAGTCGATAAAACAGCTGACTTGTAGGTTGCATAATTTGTGATCCTCCGCAAAAAGGAACAGTAAAATCAAGAGCAGTTTGACTCCCACAATCAAGTAGTGAGCTCCTTTTTTATCAAAAACACAACAGGGAGCCATCAAAACAACTTGATCTATGAGACTGCACCGGTCAAGTAACAATGTTTAACACAATCTAACAATCTCTTGCTCTCTTAAGATGTTTGAAGGTTATTCTTATACTTGTGTGTAAACAAATTCTATAAATGGGATTCTAAATTAAAACTAGAAATGAGCATAGTACATTTTTTTGTAATACAACCAAACACCCGAAACAGTACCAAAGTAAAATGCAAATTAAGAACGAAAGCAGTGATATTAGAATACACTTTGTCTATTTTATTGCAGCTAGCGTAAACAGAATCATTTTAGAGATGGGTAGTGTTTCAAATGCAATAACAAAGGCTGGCACTGGAATTAAAAATGTGGATCCAATCCTAGAAAACTGTTGTGACTGTGACAGAGGGATATAGCAATTGTTTATGTCTTTTAGCTAAAGTATAAATGTCCCACTGGCTTCATGGACTGGGAAGAGATGTCAAACATGAAACTGAATGGCAGAACAGGCTTTAAACACAAGAGAAAACCATGGCATTTGAATATAAATGGGAGAACAAGAACAGTGTGTGAACATCAAAAGGTCCATAGGAGGCCCCTGAGTCCCAGGCTCAGTGCAACAGAGCTCATAATTTTATGGACTGACATTTACCGTATAGTAACATTCAGACGAACACACAGACGGCCGTTTGGGGGTGTTTAATAAGTCGTACGCACTTATCCACTTATCACTGTGTCTGCTACTAATGTGAGTCCGCAGCCCTGCTCTGTAATGAAGAAATACCATATGTGTCACTTTTAACCTAAACCATTATACAGGGGTCGGTTCACCATTATGGTAATGACTGAGGTCACAGTGAGTAGAGGGGTATTTTTGCATTGCAATAAACTGTAAGGTCGTGCACCCGGGACACAGAAATAGCATGACTGCCGCTGTCTGGTTTGATGTTTTAGTTTCAGCATTGGGTGTTCGCCCAGATCTAAAGCTACCGGATATCCTTCTCAGCTTTGCAAACCATCATTTGATTCACACATGAGACATAACACGTAACTGAAATTTGGGAGGGGTGCATGGTCCGTTGGAAGCATCTATGAGTTACAGCTACCCAGAACTCCTTGCTTCATCAATATGCAAATGTGTTTACGTGATTTCTTCCAGCAAAATCTTCTTTCAGTCTGGGTCTAGCAACACAGTCGCTGTATGTTTGCTTGTGCCACCTCTGCTAATTTGGCTTTGCTTGAGCGTCACCCGATACGTCCAATCACAGCCTCACATGCAGCGCACACACCCAGAAACCCACGCAGGCCACACCCCTTTCTCAACACCCTCTCAATGCCTCTCTCCTCCTGCCACACTTTGAAGTTGCATTTTCAAACCTTTTGGAAGAGGATCAGACCGGCTGTAAAACAGAATCACTAATTAATTAAGCCAAGTCAAATCTGAAACACTGTTTGTTTGCTCGCCAACGGAGCAGACACAACAGCCCAATTTCTTTCCTCCTGATCCAAAGCAGATCAAAGCAGACCTGTCTCATCCCTGGGTAGGGGAAATGCCAGAAATGAAAGGCATCATCCCAGGGAGCTTTTACCAACTTTTTGGAGAGGAGCAGCATTTGGGGTCCCGCTGTTTGATCATCTGAGGTGCTCAAAGGGAACATTGTGTGCGAGGGCAAATCTGTTCCGTAGCAGGCTCAATATGGTGGTGAGATGCTTATCTCACAGCTAATGAAATGCCGGGAGGAGTAACAGTAATCTGCTATCACCCTCCTCCCTCTCTAACCCCCCACCACAGACATAAGCCGTCTCTTTATGAGAGAAGCTGCCGCCAGGGGATTGGATGCACATCAGATCTGAGGGGCAAGACGAGGGCAGCCGAAGTTGGCACCCTCTACGCCAAGCCTGTTCCAGCAGCACTGATACACACACGTGCATCCACACACCCACATACACATGAACACAGAGGCGCTGGCCAGTCACAAAAACTGCCCCACACTGTGAGTGATCACACCCGGATTAGCAAGGCTGCTGTATTACCCAGGACAGGATCCGTTTGTTCATGGACAAATAGCAAAGTGCTGGGACCTGAGGTAATATGGAGAAGAGATGGAAGAGATGGCCATCATGAAGAAAGTATGTTATTCACTCCTCAGAACCCACCCCTGAAGTGCTCAAGAGTAACGCACTTCATCATTCCGTGGTTTCTAACAGGCCTTTGATTGCTGAAGAACAGTTTAAAGAACTTAATATAAAAAGCCAGTGTAAGCTTTTCTTTCTGCATGCTTGCTGTATCAATGTAAAATATCCTAAGGATACTTTCATCATAGAGCCCCAGTTTCTTTTTAATCCGCACAAAACTTTCTTTGAAGGTTCCTCCACAAACCCAGAGGAAAAAAGGCTTTCAAGTATGATAGTTGTCCTGTCATTTCTGTTTTCTCTCTCGCTTTGTTAGATCTATGGACAATAAGAGTGATAACAGTGCAAAATGCACTTCATGTAGGCTATGGCATATCACAAACTGCTCCACAGCTGCCCATACTTCAGTGTTGGCCTGTGGCTTTATGCTTTGATTTTACACCAGGCATCTGATTTATTTCACTGACAACTCTACAGCCAAGTGTGTGATCTGAATGTGATCACACCATTTACTTATATTCATACGTTACATATTACACATAATCTTTCATTGCATCGTCATTCACCAGTTCTGATACTCCCAGTTCGTCACCACTAATGCTGTGACAATTCATATTACAGAAATATGAATTAAGATTCAGGTAACTCAAATTCACTTGGTGTGTAACATTTTACTTTGAGGTCTATTTATATGAAGAGAAAGGATATACTAATTTCATAACAAATTGTACTATTAGTGATATATATATGTATGTATTAGAGATTTACAGAAAAACTCCATCACCACATATTTTACAACTGAATCGTTAGTCGACAACCAATTACCAATAGGTGCAGTAAGCCCCGCCCTGACCCCAGTGAGGATAAACTGGGTTCAGTAAATGAATGAATGAATGAATGAATGAGTCATTTTAAGCAATTTAGTTATTTTAATGTGGATCCAATCTTCTACACATCATCACTTATTCCTGAGAAAAAAAGAGAGCAATGTACTTTAGTCAGCACTAACTGTGTCAAAGGCACAACAACTTTGTTCAGTTCAACCTTAATAAATGATTATTAATACCTTCATTTACAATATACAGTACAGTCCAAAAGTTTGGACACACCTTCTCATTCAATGTGTTTTCTTTATTTTCATGACTGTTTACTTTGTAGATTGTCACTAAAGGCAATAAAACTATGAATGAACACATGGAATTATGTACAAACAACAAAAAAGTATGAAATAACTGAACCCACATGGAAAGAATCTATTTGAACATATATGCAACTATATGCAACATATATATATGCTGCCCATTAATTTGGCAGAAATTCCACTAAATAACCCTGACAAGGCCCAGCTGTGAAGAGAAAACCATTCCAGGTGACTACCTCATGAAACTCATTGACAGAACACCAAGGGTTTGCAGTGCTATCAAAAAAGCAAAGGGTGGATACATTGAGGAATATAAAATATAAAACATATTCAGCTATTTCACACTTTAAGTACATAATTCCATATGTGTTCATTCATAGTTTTATTGCCTTCAATGAGAATCTACGATGTAAATAGCCATGAAAATAAAGAAAACACATTGAAAGAGGTGTGTCCTAACGTTTGGCCTGTACTGTATGTTATTGTGTGTCTCAGTCTATTATCTACTTACACTGCATAACAGGCAGAGATAATAAACTGGACTGAAATGATTTAGTTGCCATGTTTCCAAATTCTGGGCCGTTCTCACTCTGTTATACGTTTCAGTCTGCACCTCACGTCCAACCCTGACTTTAGATGGGAGGGAGAGACTCTCTCCTTCTGGAGCTCTTTAATCCTGGATCACATCACATCAGGGATAAAACATGGGGAAAGGAGGCACTTTGCACAGCCTTGCTGGGGGAAGGGAGGAGAAGAGGGAAAGAAGGTAAAGGGACTTCATCAGCACATTGTTGGGGCTTAGAAAGTGGGTGGGTGTGGAGCAGAGGGGAAGTGATGAACGACTGCAAGCCAGAAACACACAATGCCCTGACACCACTGTGTAGCAGTTTTTACAACAATGTTTCCGGATTAACTGTCAAACATTAGATATCTTAATTCCACTGAAAATCCCTTAAACCAAATAGAAGCAAAAAAAAAAAAAAAAAAAAAGGTAAAAATGTAGCGTGTAGTCTTCGATAATAAAGGAACACAGGATGCCTACCTTCTAAACGGTAATGTTCACCGCCAATCCTCTCCGCACATGCTTCATCCATAGAGTCCTAGAAACAGAAAGAGTGAACACATAAATCATTGTTTTGCACAATAAATCTCGAATATTTTATGTGTTTGTCATATAAAAACAAACAGTTTTAACGATGTAAATCCAAAGTACAGCTTTCTGATGCAAACTGGCGTGCCTAAAATCAAAATTACAGCATTTATAGGTCTATATATGACCAAAGTTTGACAACTGTATGCTGAACTTCAACAGAAGCAGAACATTTAAGAGGATGGTAATTGCAGGACTGAAACAAATTGAGCATAAGGTTGGCAGAAGGAATTGAAACTATGAAAGAAGTATCTAAATCATTGCTGTCTGTCCTGCAGTGAATTCTGGGAAAGAGGGCTAGTTGGTTGTAGGGCTATTTATGTGACAGTCTATCGTTGCAGAGATACATTCAGAGACTTGTTTTTTATCCTGGGCCATTTCCACCCCAGCCCACTGGCAGCTCTGTCTGTTAGTGCATACCACAGCGACTGGAGGGACATGTGATCCCTGAGCTTCACTGTGGAAAAGTCTGTCTCAGGTATCCATGTGGCATTACAGTCATCTGGCCAAAAAAACATTACTCACGGGCTGACAAACGCATATACATGCACACATTTGTACTTACATAATTCAACACACATTCATTCAAAGACCCACCCCTGGCTTAATTTCAAAGATTTCCACTGAGAAAACAGTGCAAAAAACATCCCCCAATAACCAAAACAGGCAAATCTCACACATAGAGCTGAGGCAAGAACACAGCATGTTACCCAACAGGCTAATCAAAGTGGATGACTTAACTTAACAATCAATAGTTACATTTATTCAAAAAAAAATTCACTCCTTGAATGAGTGTCAGAATCAGAATCCGCTTTACTGTCATTTGGCATGTCACAAAGACAACAAACGAAGTTGCATTTTGTACAGTTCCTCCAAACAACTGGAACTGGCCATGGCCAATCAATGGCACCACCACCACCACCAACATGTTAGTTTTCTGCACAGACACTTGTCTGTTCACAGATGTGTGGTCTGTGACAGGATTTGTGTGAAACCTGGAGAAGCAGAGGGTCAGCTGGTGTGATCACACCCTGCTCTTGTCTAGTGCTGACCATGCTGCAGCACAGTGGGTGGCCTCGGAAAGAGAATGGAGTAAACCACAGAGTAACTGGCTGGCTGGCTGTCAGATTGAGAGGCTGATACCCACAAAGCAAGTACTGGGATAAGCCTGTGTTTGTTGTTGGTATGAATAGGTCAACACATGTTCTGGCCGGGCTTCACTAAACTGCTCCTGAGCTGGTTTTAATGCAGGTCTGCTCAGTTTTGGTATTATAAAAGGGTCAACAGTAGTCTTGCCTGTAACAACAGTATGATCATAGGATTAGGTTACAAATACAGTATATAGTGACTTAAATTTCAAGTCAGTCAGTGCGACACTCTTGCAAAGTTTGCAGACCAAATAACAATCCAAAAGCCTTACTAGACAAAACAAATCATCTCTCAACATAAAAAGTATTAAATATACTGTCATCGAGGTATTACATCCCACTACTGATCAACCGATATGGATTTTTTTGAAACAGATACCTTTTGGTTTTTAGTCGCGTGCAGCGCGACTCTATAAGCCGCTATGTCGAAACTGTTTTGCTTTTGGGGAGGCTGTAGCCCAAACTGTAAGGCGTAAAGTCATGAAATTTGGTACAATGATAGAG
>JAPTYR010000018.1:46375478-46396438 GCA_029814505.1 Siphamia roseigaster | reverse complement strand
ACTAACTATATATTATATATGTAGAATCGGTCTAATGTCCAGGACTAACTATATATTATATATGTAGAATCGGTCTAATGTCCAGGACTAACTATATATTATATATGTAGAATCGGTCTATTATTATTTTGCTGGTTTATTATTCATTTTTCTTCATTTTATTAATAATTTTGGCTGTTTTTCTTCATTTTGTTTCCTATTATTTTTGTCATTGTGGAACTGCTAAAGTCTCATTATTCTCATTACTCAGATATTGAGAAACTAAATTTTAAGCTCCATTTACTCCAATGTTCAAGAAAATGTCAGTGATTCAGAATCCAGGATTTTTTTCCGAATCCTCACCAAATTGGAATCATTAGTTCCTTTGACCATCCTCAACATTCCCTGGAAATTTCAGCAAAATCCAGTCATAAGTTGTAGAGTTATTTTGAACAGACAGACAAACCAATGCTGGCACAAACAGAACCTCTTTGGCAGAGGGAATAAAAACAGAATTGGAAAGAAAAGGAAGAATGCGTTCTTATCTTGATCTTCCAGTTCGTGCACAGCCTCAGAAACAAAGTGCATTGGCTTAAAAAACTGTGAACCTCATGAATGATGATTCTAAAATGTCAATATATCGAACAACCTCGACTTGGCTTTTGTTTCACTGTGACCTGATGTGACCTGTTCATGTATTCACTTTAAAGAGATTTGCAGAACTGCCAACAAAAACAAGGATGCATTCACTGTCCAACTCTAGTGCAGGCTTACGCAGCACATTTAACCCTTTCATGGTAAATGGACTTCACTTTTATAGCGCATTTTTCCACCTTGAAGGTTCCCAAAGCGCTTCACATATATATAGGCCTCACATTCACCCATTCACGCACGCACTCATACACCAGTAGGCGACTGCTGGCACGCATAACTGTATTGCCTTCAGTGAGAATCTACAATGTAAACAGTCATGAAAATAAAGAAAACACATTGAATGAGAAGGTGTATCCAAACTTTTGGCCTGTACTGTACATAGAAAAATTATAAACATTGTATAGATTTTCAAATTAATTTAATGACAAATGAATATTTAAACAAAAAAATTAATTTCTGTCATTTACCAAATTTTTGGCTATGAGTATAGTCCACAAATTACTACTGGAGTCAAGAGACAACAACTCATCACCTTCTCATAGATCCTTCATACATACGTCAGGGGGTTATAAATAGGCCATATTAGTCCATATGTTACCAGGTAGAACTGGCATCACCAGATATAGAACTATCATGCTGTGTTCAGGTAAAGTAGGAAAACACAACACTGACCTCAGTCGACCAAAGGGACACATCATTGACTTTCATGAGGTAGCTTTAATAAATGGTGTGATATTGAAATTAAATTGCTAGAATAATAACAAAAAAATAACCTGCTTAAAGTTTTCACATGTTCAGGATCCATAATGCACTGGAAAAAATCTGAATCGTGACAAGTATATTTTTCACATTTCCAGTCAAAATATCTCATCACACTAAAAATAAGACTCGAAAGATTTCTTGAAAAAAGATTTTCAAGATCTATTGTCTAAAAATAATTTCTTATGTCTCACTTAATGGTTACTCTTAGGTCGTTATGTCTTGTTTTAAGTGTGATGAGATATTTTGACTAGAAATGTGAAAAATACAATTGGCAAAAAGCTCAGAAACCCAAAGTGGATGCAATTTTGTTGATTTGGATCTTTTTTTTTTTTTGTTTCTTTTTACTTGTAAACTGTTTTCAGCACTAACATCGGATTCTCTGTTCGCACTAACACCATTCAAAAAACAATTATGAACTGGTGCAATTGCATAAAACTGTGGGTTGGACATAGACACAGAGGCTTTAAGTCTGTCATGAAGGTGAGCAGTTAAGATATAAGCTTAATATACCTCAAGTGTTGATTGGAGTTATCGTGTATTCTTTACATTACATTGATTTGTTTGTGACGCCAGTCCAGGCTACCAGAGTAATCTGTGCTAACCTTCAACTAATGCAGATCATTCACCAATTTATACACCTGGATTTGATGTTTCAGGCGCAGGTTTACTAAACACTGTTTCCATTACTATGGATAGGACAGAAGACTACTATTATGTTTCACTGGAAATGAAGGCACTCAAACTGGATTTTTTTACTGGTTATTTGTCTCGTTATTTCTCATCTGATGACCAAAGACATAGTTCAACGGACGCAACTTTTACAAATACAAAATCTTAACATTCATGGATATCAATGAGAAATCTGTGCTGTCTTCCTGAGAACATGTGCGGTCAACAGTGACCACAAAAGAGCCATCAATCTCTTTTGGTGAAGCAGTGATCCAATGGACGGTTCACTTGTGACCTTTGTCAACAGGAGGAGTGTACTTCAGGCCAGATGAGCTACCTCCCAAAACTCCCACCTAAAGTGACTCAGTCACAGTTTAGATGATGATAATGTGAGCTGATGAACTTTCATACAGTCACTTTTGGCAGAGATGTTATAAACTCACCATCATATGATTCGAGGACTCAGCTGCTGATCAGGTTTATAGGATGCTGTAGATTTACTTAGTGCTCGTCTATCCAACCTCAACCCTTACTTAAATACTACTACGAAGTGCCACTTCCCTGCATCTCAGCATGATCCGGCCAGAGGTGCAGGCTTCAGGGCCCAAAAAAGCATCTTTCTACTGCACTTGGGACCAGCTAAAACAATTTTCCAGACATGATGTTAAATGTTCTGTGGAAACCAGAGTATGAAGCATTTTTCTTTCAACAGCAGCCAGGTCCTTCAGAGCTTCTTTGGGGCCTCCAGGTCAAGGGATTGTATGGCCCCCATGTGCTTTAAAGTTGTTCAAGCCCCCTCACAGAGAGTGATTTATTACGGGACTATAACACAGAGCACAGTGTGCCGGCCCTATTACGACTTCCCAACTACGTTACTTGCCAGCATGAAGGGCTGTTTGGTTTGGCCGTAGGCATTATATTGACATATTTGGCAAAGCTCATCAGCAGTGCACATTATGAATATGGATTTGGATATGGCAGAGACAGATTAATGCATTTTAAAATATTTACTGAACTAACACTATGTCAGGCTAGAGCTTTCTTTGCTCCCTTTGGTGTATTTTCCTTTTTGTGGATGTCTGGTTTAAAACATTACAGCAAGGAACATTATAGCTCATTTGACCAAATTGACCAATTACTGTCACAAACAAATAATTCACTACATTTTAGTTCAGACTCTTAGATGGCATCATATAGGCTACAGTGATTCCAGAGCCAGTTCTTTGATTGAAAAAAGACTGTAACAACTTCACCTATAAATTCACAGACTGCTACGTATTTCACTATGCGAGCAAAGAATTGTACATCTTAAGATTTAGATTAAACCACATTATAATGACGATGGTTAACTGTATTGTATCTTGCCAATATTTAGCACAGGTGGAACAACTTGACTTTACACATCAGTATAGGCATTGCTACATTGGATGATTAATGTTCTGATACTTGATAAATACATTGTTATGCAAGGAAACTCTGTCATGAAGGCTAGTTACATTTCAAGACTGGGTCTCAGGTTGATAAAATAATAGACCCTACATTCATTCCTGTTAGATGAGACCTGGAAGTTTTATTTACTAACAGATTAATGGCAGAAAAAAAGCAAGAATGTATTCCGAGCAAGGTAGGCCAGTTTTAACAGGCATGGATATATTACTCTGAATTCAACTAACTATGAAATACAGAATATGTGGGAAAAGACTCACAAGGAAAAGGGGAAATGACTCATTCATCATATTGAAGAAAGAACTTGTGGCTTTTTTGATAAGTTGACAGGGACCAAATGAGTTGACTTTCTTTTAACTGTTATTAATCATAGTTCTTCATTCATTCATTATCTGATCCTGTTTTATCCTGACTAGGATTGGAGGGGTCACTGAGGCCTATCACAGCTACTTATGGGCAAAGGCAGGGAGCACCAAGGATAAGTGACCAGTTCATCACAGGGCTAACACGGAGACAATCATTCGCACATTCACACCTATGAGCATTTTAGATTAATCAATTAACCTATCATGTCTTTGAATACTTGGAGGAAGCTGGAGTTCTTCAAACTTCTTACATGTAAAATTTAATATTTTGTTATAGCCACATTAACAGCAAGGATATGATTTGGATAATTTTAGAAAATGTGACTCTCCCTATGATGCTACAAGCACATCGTATGCATATGTGGAGTAGGCTGTTGGTCTCTATGCTCTACTGACCGACCCTGAGGAAATAAACACTAGGGTTAAATGTGAAAACCTCTGCCATCTAAATTTGTCTTTTTCCTTTGGATAAATCGAGTGGGACAGAGAAAGTGGAAAAGCTTGCCGACAGAGACCTGGTGAGCTAAGACAGAAACTTGCCGCTAGCGTCATCCTTAAACTTGCACAACAAAAATGAACTCACTGAGCCAATTTAACAGGGGGTTTTGAGTATCTGTGTTTGAAAGTAAAAGGGTACACTAAAAAGCAAGTAATATGTACTTGTATGTGATTGTGGGAAAGTCCCACAGGGCCTCTTGGTCTCTATGCTGTCTGACTCTACGACCCACCACACAGGCTGACAATTTATGCGGCCGACGACAGCTTCCCCTGATCGCGTGCCAGGGCTCAGTGGAGGCAGGCCTCTAGAGCAATGGCAGTGCTACTGGCACTCCATCAAAACCCAGGAAAAATCTCATTAGGACTGCGGCTGGGTGCCTCCTGTTCTGTCTCTCGTCCGGCGCAAGAAAACACCTAAAGCACTGCGACATTCAGAGCAGTGGTGCCGACATGAAGTGGGGAGTTACACACATGAAAGGCCATTTAGCTGAGGGGTTGAGACAGGCAGAGTGACAGAGACAAGGGAGAATGTGGAAATAGTGGCTGTGTTTCTAGTAGTACATGTCTGCTATCCCTGGGCCTTTCAGACAGGAGATGGCTGAGGTCTCTGACACTCACATTAAAGCTACCCAAGCCCTGGAAAGCAAAACAGAGCATTACATCAAGTGTGAAGTGATTATTCACACTTACACCATACTGCTGCCAGAGACAGAATCACCAACATCTGCACATGTAAGTATAAATATAGTACACAAGACTAGACAGTTTCAGATGTAATACCTTACTATCCTTGCATCAGGTGCATCAAGATGCACACTAAAGCTCTAAGTTGTCAACACTGTAAATAAGCGATTTTTGACTCATTCTGTATAACTTGAACTGCACCCATTACTAAAAGTTTCTGAATCACTGATGGAGAAAACAGCTGCACAGGAATTTGGGAATCTCTAGAGCATACACTGGCCAAAAGTTGAAAACTAAGAACTAAAACAACAAAAAACGTGTATTAGTTTTGTAGCTGCAAATTAGCTTATAGGTGTAGTGTTACCCGTTGAAGATCTCAAGAGAGGAAATACCCATCCCCCACCACCATCGCCAAGAGTAAACTGAGATACACAGGAGGCACTTTCAAAGGACGAAGCAACACAACTCCTGAAATCTGGAGCAGTGCCTGTCCTCCGATATGAGGTAAGTGTGCGAGTACACTGGGAAAAAAAAAAAAAAAAGACGACCACCAGTCATCATCAGACAGCCGATTAAACCTGTATCCAGTCTCGTCTTCCAGTTCTTTATACGATCCTCACCTTCCAGCAACATTTAACAGCCTCATTCAAAGCACATCGTTGCAGTAAAACATAACAGTCAGTGCTGGAGTCAAGATAGAGGGTGTTGATGTGAGGCAGTGAAGCACAGCACTGCCTCTAAGTGTGGCTTCAAAGGGGATCAGTTTTCACACATGAAATAAAGATCTCAGATAATCATATAGCATAGCAAAGCTGACTTGATACGGTCCCATTTACGGAAGGAGGGGAAACAGGGCCAATTTTCCTACATCATAGTGAGCCATGTCCAATTAATTTTTGCGTTTCTCTTCAGCCAAATGAGATAAATATGTTTTCGTACAAAGGACCTATGAAGCACATCATCGTAATGCAATTCTTGAATTTGCTCCAGTGTAACATGTACAATGTCAGAGCTTTGCAACAAACACATTTAACTGAACACAGTCAGCAGCAACAAAAGTAAATCATATCTGCTGTGTTTTACAATACAATTTTACACCTTTGATAAGAAACCGAATGCCTTTCCAGAGGTCACAAGTTGTAAATGCTTTGATGTGGAGCCATCCACATACACCATGAACAAAACATAAGCTGTTGTGAATTTAATCTGGTAGACTACAAAACAGCACCTAGGCTTTTATTCCACAGTATAAATATTACACTCCTGGAAATTTAATGGAAAACTCATGTTATTATCAAGTGGTTACAACACTTTTTGAATCTTTAAAAGCACATATGGCAGGGTTTCTCTTAGAATTAGATTACACCTAAAGTTCTTTTTTTGATTACTTGTTTGTCTGGCTTTGTCTATGTAGATTTTGACACTGACAGATCATGTGAATTATAACCTTCATGGACCACTGTACACTGGTATTTTTAAGTATTCAGTTGCATTAATGTTTTTATTGTTCATGAGATCACCTTGAAAGTTGTCTCCATTTCTTTTAAGAGTATATTGCAGTTGTAATATTTAATATAGCTGTAATATTTTAGGTTTATATAGAGACTACAAAGGGTTAATTTAGATGACGCTACACAAAACAATGTAGCTCATAGTGAGCCATTAACACACTTAAACAGCTCATCAAACTAAACGAGTCCACACAAATCTTCATTGGATAACAAGCTTAATAATGAAACATTAAACACTGCTAAGAGCACTTAAGTGGAATATGACATTTTAGCAGTAACATCAAAGACAGACACCTTCTTTGCAGGCAGACTCTGCGGCCCCAACGCCTGACACCCCTCAGTCACGGCACGCCTGCTCCTCTTCCTGCACCCCAGGAAGGAAATTATAGCCACGGAGATGGGATACATCACCAGGCAGGTTTGGAGGAAGCTGCTCTATGATTAAAGCATGCATGGTCAGCAACACCAAGGTTGTAAGGGTTTGAGGAGGCGCCACATGCCAGAGGGTTTGCCATTTTAACTGCAGTTCATGACACAGGTCATACAGCGATTGTCCACATGAACACACAACAGAAAAACTGCTGAGGTCTAAGAAGCATAAAGAGTTGTAGGCTGGGTGATGTTAAATTAAAAAAAAAAAAAACAGCTTTAGTGCGAATGGTAATTTTCACATTTCCCTAAAAAGTTCTGCGTCATAAACTGGACACAACAAAACCTTTCTAATGCCACGTTTCCTCTACATGGAACTAGCTCAACTCGACTTGTGTACCAGGTACTATTTGTGGAGATCGTTTCCATTGCAGGATACTACTGACTTTACAGTATCTGGACGTAAATAGTAAATGGACTGCACTTATATAGCACATTTTCCACCTTCATGGTGCTCAAAGCACTTTCCATATAGGCCTCACATTCACCCATTCACACAGACACTCGCACATCAGTAGGTGCTGCTGCCATGCAAGGTGCTGCCAGACCTACTGGGAGCAATTCAGAGTTGAGTGTCTTGCCCAAGGACACTTCGACATGTGGACAGTCGGAGCGTCACATATCCACAATAGCAGTAATGCGTAATTTCTATAATGTTCGCTCAGAGAGTTTCTGATAAATACATTCATTGGCATTGCATGTTGACCCATCAAGTTCATGATTTTTTTTCATCTGGCACCAAGGACAGTAATGTCTGAACCTCCTTGATCAACAACAGTGTAATTTTAAGTGTTGCCAACGTGTGGATTAATCTACCAATATAATTACCATAAATTTCCAAATCTGTTTTTTTTTTTTTTTTTTATGGCGGTTACACTTTGATGATGCAATAATGCAGAGGCACCTCTGACTAATCAGTGGTCTGCAGTGTTAACATGTCACATTTTACAATCTCTTCCCCCATTTTGGAACCTCAACCAAGCAGATACCAAAACCTAGCACCAAGTACCAGATTCCAGGTTCTTTTAAGTAAAGGAAATGGAAAAAGGCCAAGCTGAGTCCCCCTGTTGACTACCTGCAGTATACCCCCTCAAAGGAAAATACCAACTTTTTTTAAATAGGCTTGTTCAAACTCTTGGTAAGATTAATGTCAGATGATTCTTACCGGAGTTTTTAAAAGTCCCCGTAAATCCCTTTTTTGGGGGGGTCCAGCCTGGTCCAGCATTTATGACCGATTTGTCATATGTGCCTGCGACTTTTTTTCTTTTATTTTTTAACCTGATACTTTATTGATCTGGGAAATCACTTGATTGATCCACGGAGAAATCTGGATTTAAGAGCAAACAATGAGATTTTTGGAGCTGATTGAAAGTAGGAACTACAGTGAGGTTGGGTGCATTGATCTGTCTTCACCGCTAGAGTTGGCAGGTGTGCAGGCGCAATCAACAATGTTATTCTTCTGTGGTGGTTTCCCCGCAGAATGGATGCAATTATTGTTTGCTCTGAAATCCCAATTTCTCCACGGATCAATTACTGGACTCATGAGACGTTACTAGGAAAAGTTCGAAGTGGTTAGTGGTTCATTTTCTGCACTTTTAAATTATGGATATTGGTCCACTGTAGAATGGAAGGGAATTACTAACATGGCTAACTGCTGGTCCCCACCAAAAGGGATTTACAGGGACTTTTCAACACTCCAGTAAGAATCATCTAACACATTATCTCAACAAGGGTTTGAACAAGCCTATTTGGAAAAAAAAAAAAAAAAAAAAGTTGGCATTTTCCCTTTAACAGCAACATTAAATTTTTCCCAATATTAGTTTTGGTATTTTTTCTATAAATGGCATGATATTTTTTGTATTTTACATTTACCTTTCTAATTAATTTATTTTAATGAACTGTTTAGTGTTAGAATGCCACATCAAACTGAATCCCACACAGATGCAAATCAATTAGGTAGATCTTTATGTCTGTATTGTGCAAACTCTAATTTCAAAGTCTGGCACACATTGCAGCTCCTGTGGCCATGAGATTTTGTCTTAATTTATACACAGTAGGAAACAGCAGTTTGGCATCCATCTTCATTATATACAGTGTATGGTATGTGCCAAACAAATCGGTGTCTGAAGATTATGATGTGGAGACCAGGGCATTTCTGAGGCATTAAAATTCTTCATTTATAAAGAGTACAATGGGTAGAAATAATACTGTGCATGTGCGTGTATGTCTAGGTAGTGTGAGTCACTCCTGAATAAGAGGCACGTGTCTTGTGGTTACATGTATAAGTAAGCATGTGCATTATGACACATGTGGGTGTGTTAGTTTTAGTGCACGTGTTGTTTGTTCTGTGAATTTGTCTGATTTTTACCGAAACAAGTGCAGTGATTGGATGCCTTCCTTTTGTGGAACACCAGCCATTTCTCCACGTCAGATTAACATTGCAAACACTGATGGTCACATTACCTCACCCACATCAAAGCCTGCCTCCTCAAAGGCTCAGTGGAATATTAGCAGAATTTACAGCCCTGATCTCTGCGCTTCAGAAACATGCTGATTTGAAGTAATCTCCCTCCCTCTCTCCCTTTATGTGCTTTATGTGTGAAGTTAGCCAACACTTAATGACCCATTTACAAAACTTTTACACCTGCAAAGATAAGCTTTTATAGCTCAGCTAGCCCCCTGGGCACTAAACTCTACCTGTTACTCAAAGTACCTGCTTTAGTCGCTTAGGAAAAAATATGTAACCACGGCAATTAACATTTATCACACTGTTTATTAAAGCCTTATCTTACCAAAGAGGAGCAGAAAGAGAAGATACAAGGTGTCAAGATCAAGAGTCTGAATCTTACAATTAACAATCCAGCAATTTAGACAAACCAGTGTATAAGAGGGATTTCATTTTTTTTTTTAGATAAAAACATTGCAGTTTGAAACTGGTTTCAAAACTGCAAAAGAAATTAGTTTTAATTCTCAAATATTGGACTTATTTCCTACATATATGAATATGTGGAATGTGTGTGGCTGTAAATAGCAGAAGTCAATTAACCTTCTATTGTCTACACAAATTCGACAAATATTTGAGCTTCATCATGAGCTCTCATCATTTATTCTGTTTAGAAGTTAACAACCGTAACAGTCACATGTTGACATGAAGATAACGGGTTCAGACAGCACTGGCAAAGTCTTCTCTGTTTTTATCCTTAAGTTTCTTTGGGAATCAGAGGGTTAATAGGGAATAGGAGCAAGAGGTGAATCCTTAAAACACATTCTCCACCAAGCAATGAACTCCACTTAGGGACCTTGCATTCCCAAAAGGAAGCTCTGGTTTGGAGGGGAATGGAGACAGCCTGTCGCTTGGCCTTGATTTACAGGTGGTCTCCGCCTGCCAAGAGTAACAAATCACAACATTATGGTCCTCTGAATTCAGAGTAAAGCTAAGTTCCAAAGAATGAAAAAAGGGGAGGAAGAAAAGAGACTTAAGAGTCTTGAGCAAATGACACACCTCATCTGCAAAAGCTTGTGTGGTTAGTTTAGCAACAGGATATCTCACCCTTCATGAAGGAAATTAGTTAGCTCTGGAGCTGCTAACCTCCCTGGCAAATAAGGAAAACCAGTCCAGTAAGAGGAAAAGAGTGAGTGAGTGTGTGTGCGCGTGTGTGGGTGCGTGCGTGTGTGTATACACTTGTCAATCATATTTGCAAAAGTGGTATGGATTGCATGACTCTGAAGACAAATGCTTGGCAATAATCCTGCTTTCATTCTTGAGTATCTGTGTGCTCTGTTGAACTGCGAGTGTGTAAGACCGTGTCTAGAGGGTCTCAGTAATTAGTCAAAGCCTTCTTTGAGGAGAGACAGTCCTTCAGCCGTCTGGGTGGCTTCAGACGCCAGACTCAAGTGCTGAAGTGTGGGAGGAACAGGATTTTAGTCAGGAAGTCTACCTTAAGGGCAGCAAAAAAGTGACAAGCACTTTAACCTTTCACCGCAGCACCTCTGCGTAGTGGAGCTCTGTGACTTTAAAATAATGGCATGTTTTCCACACTGCAGCAGCTGATGCTTAATGTGTCTACAATGCCCACTGCTGTTAAAAAATTCAAGAGTACAATATCTAAATAATTAGGTCACTTGTCTTGCTTAGACATTAGGAAGCCTTCTCTTTCCTATCCTCATTTAATCCCAAGTTATGCATGTAAACCCACATTGGATGGTGCATGAATTAACCCTCCTTTGGAG
The DNA here is from genome assembly GCA_029814505.1 of Siphamia roseigaster. Lineage (NCBI taxonomy): Eukaryota > Metazoa > Chordata > Actinopteri > Kurtiformes > Apogonidae > Siphamia > Siphamia roseigaster. Next base: position 46,385,211 of record JAPTYR010000018.1, on the reverse strand, counting down.
GCTGCCCAACTTTTCCAGTAATTCAATTGTGTTGACGATTTACATCAGTTAAGTTTCTTGATAAAAAAGAGAAAAGAGACACAACTACAGTAATTGGAGACTAGAAAAATTTGATTTGCACATGTTGGCAATCAAAAGATAGGAAGCATCAATATGAACAGCAAGACAGGGCACACTCAACCTGAACTTGTAAATGCAACCCAATCACAAAATAAAACAATTACAGTCAAGGTCTGTAATCAGTAATGTAAACGTTTGCAAGTACCTATCCTGCAATGTTAGAGAAAATGAAAAAAGTTCCAGGGGTTCATAGGCTTCATGAGTATCTGTGCTACAGTTTTAAGTCTTACTGACAGACCAACAAAGTGAAACTATAACCTAAAACATTGTTGGAATCATATTATTTCTACCATATCATTCAGTGTAATTAAGTTTAATGGGTGAAGTGTTTTTATCATCTGAACCAACTGGGCCAATGAAAGCTAAAATAGCAAAAACACTAGAAGGGATAAATAATGAAAATAGAAAAAGAAATGTTATATAAACCTGACCTTTGTAATCACAGCTGATAAGTCATAAACACTGTTTTCAGAAGAGTTAGTAAAAACTACCTCAGAGACGTTTCTAACACCATATGACAGAAATCAGCCTCTATGTGGTAGGTGGCATCTTTTAAAACCTCTGACGTGTGCATGTTGACCAGATGCAACCGACCTCAACACCAAGGTGGCCGTTCTCTGTCTTGCTCTATACACACAGACGTATGCTCACACAGATATACACAGCATGTTTGGAGCAGACATACCACCAGCCACAAGCCACTACCTCTAAACATCCCTCACATCTGACCTTTTAACTGTGGACCTAAAATTTCTGTAATTACAGAGAGTGTTTCAACTTAGCAAGTAAACACAGCAGCAAAAATAGACACTTCAACTACTATATACAAGTACACTGGTGCCAGAGGCACGTTTCTATTCATAGCTTACTGGATTTAGTGGCTTGTGTCATTGCTCTCCATAATGAACTTGCAGTTACTGAGCTGCAAAGTGCTAACAAATTCCACCAACACTGCACACACCAAAAAAAAAAAATTCACTGTGTGCATAGTATCCCACATATATGCTACACATACAAAGATACAAAAACTACACATACACACACTGAAAAACAATTATTAGTCAACAATATTTTCATAAAAGCTACAAAAACAAGTTCTATTCTTATAACTTTAGCTCTACTGCACATGTTGGATTTGCTGGTCAGTAGATGTACTGACAGTAGATGTACCTTTGTAGATGGACTGCATTGTCAGCATACAGTATGTCTGTTGAACTAAACATCTAAGTCAACATAAATACGCCCATGTTGTTACTTTTTTTTTTATTATTTTTCCCTCCATGTCAGCACTTACACCTAATTACAATATTATGCTTCAGTCCCTACCGAAGCCAATTTCTGACTTTACTGATAGTTTGTCAGACATTCAGCCAAACCCATTAATTTTTCTATCTTTACACATATGTTCTGACTTAAATACTCTTCTGAACTATTTTAACACAACAGTCAAATCCCATATATATGGTCAAAAGAGCGACCTGACTGTGTATTCAAGGGGTTGATCAACAAAGACCCAGAGTAAAACAATACCTCAGGGACTTCATTTTAAATCCAAGACCAATCATAATTAATAATTAAACACAATGATGCTTTTATTAAGAGGAAATAAAAGACCACAGCCCCACATTTTACAAAAACAATGTGGGTCTCATACACTGAGAGGTAAAACTAATTCCACTCAAACTATTTTGAGAAGTCGTTACTCAACCTCATTACTGCACTCAGGAGCTTATGGTTACTTTGCAGTCCCCTTAAGAATTACAAAACCTCTGTCCAATCCAGTGAAGTTCTCTACACATCAAGGTTACTGTTTTTCAAAGTTGAGTAAAAAAAAAAAAAAATGGGTGGAGATGAGGAAAGTTTAACATTGGGGCCAAATGGCCATTTGGGGAGCACAGGGCTGGACGGCTTCATTCAGACTCTACAGGGTGAGTTCCTCTTTGGGTTGTGGCACCTGTGGAGCATAAACACACCAGGGGAGGACAGCTTTCCTTTCAGCGGGGTCGATCCTGTGTTTAGCTTTCCTTCCACCAAAAACATCCCCTAACAGACAATCCAGACCTCCTCCAGGAGTGGCGCCACAGGAAGAGCCGAAGAGACCTGGAACCTGTATCTGCAGGAGGCACAATGCTCTCCCAACTCTGTTTACCTAAAGTTACTTCCTCCGTTCCCTTTAACCTAGGTGGCCTTAAGGCCTCGGCCGCAACAGCTCTCACACAAGGAGGATAAATACCACAGCAGGGCTCATGGAAACTGTGGAGTCTATCAATGATGTTTCCCTACATCCAGTTTGTAAGCAAAACAGTGGAAGTGATTCACGCTGGGATTGTGCGTCTGTTAGCAGTGATAAATAGATTCACATATTAGAGTAAACAAATGGGATGAGTGTATGTATATTTGTGAGTGTCAGTGTGCATTCTCAAGAGAGCTTGATGGGAGTTTTAAGCAGATGTTGATCTCATCCTATTTGAGCACCACTTTGAGTGTTCAGTCAAATTATTCAGCACTTACTGCATGGGCCAGAGCACAACCCGCAGGGAAACCTGATAAACAAACAAGAGAGAATTATTCAGGGTTTAAACACTTAAACACCCACTTCAGCAGAGCCTTTTAAGTGGGTGATTAAAACGAGCACTGAGCTCCCACAGAAAGCTCTGAGGGGCTCAACACCACAGACGCCCCACTCCCCAAGAATTTTTCCTAAACCGTCACTGTCATATGCACTCAGCTGTTAATAACATACATACAAATATGAAAAATAGCACTGATGATAAACCAGTTTGTTCGTACTTTGCATAGAATGGGTTACTTGGACATTTAATTGAACTGAGGGATTTTTATGGTAATAATTTGCACCTGCCAAAATGTGTCTAAATTTTATAATGACTGATGTGTAGGTCTGTGTGGATTAGTCAGCACTAAATTAAGTGTCTGCAATTGCTACTGCATCTGTAATGAAACACAGATCATCTCATTAGTGTACTGTACTGCAATGAAATCAGAGAAGGAACAAACTATTTTATATTGCGGGAGATTATTTTAAAACTTAACTCATACAAGCCATGAACAGTTGAATAAAATTATTTTTGGCTGCACTAAGGTAGGCTCTATCTATTATCTACTATAATTATCACATAATTTATCTTCTTTTGATCTTACTATTTTAGGTCAGAGGGAAAAGAAGCACTTTCCTGATGCTTTGAAAGTACATTAGCATGTCTAAGACATCCAAATAGATCAAAAGGTTGAAGAGATGTGGGTATTTAAAAAGATAATGATCTCAGGTAAATCACTCTGTATTTAGACAGATCTTCTGCACAGTTCCATGTGCATATTAAATGCAAGGGATTTCAGTTTCGGGCTGTATCCATCTTCAACTCTGGTTAGAAAAAGGTAAAACTAGATTGGTTAAATGTACATCTTAACACTTATTTTTAAAGCTAAAGCTATTCACTATCATTTTGAAATAAATCCCACCCAACCCCAAGCGTGGAACAAAATGCACAAGCCTAGATGTAACACTGAAAGGGTGGTGAGAGACACTTTGATCAACAGCTAACCGTTGCTCTAAACTGAGCATATATTTGGGGAAACAAAGCACAATCTCAGCTGCTAATCCCCTGAGATTCAGAGCACATTCCCGCAGAAGTCTTTGATCTCGGGAGTGCATCCGGACAGCTGACTCCAGACATACTGCACACTTACACCACATGCATGAACAGATCTGTACATATATGTGCACTGTCTCACTTGCACTATTAATATCCCATATGTGCAGTTTTATACACACTGTACATGTTATGCTAAAGAAAGAGGTTGTTGTTGTTGAAGAGAAACCTGACCTGTTTTATAGACTTCTACTCATTCATACAGCATTTCATGAGAAACTCTGGCCAGCGTAGCACACATAAGGAAATGAAGAAGAAACGCTTTACCACAAAAAGGAAATGGATAAACCTGATCAAATTTCTACATGTCATTGCAGATTTACCTTGGTTTAAACTTCATTCTTTCCAGAGGGCATGATTCATAACAGCTGAACCTGAGAGTTATCCACTCAGCTTTGTTACACTGGACAATCTCATCCGGTTTGGAGTAATCTACATGACATACGATGCCACATATGACATAAAAGCTACCTGTACGTCCTCTAGCCTCCCAGTCCTCCAGCTACATTGACATTAACACAAGACTACCATCCCATCTTCTCATGTGAAAATAGAAAAGAAAATCACAGAGCCCCTCTATGGCCAGGTGCTACCCCTCCTCCCCAAAGGCTAAGGCCTTTTATTCTCTCTAGAATGTGGCTCCAAACTTTTCTCCCAGCCTCTTCAAAGAGCAACAACAGGCCCTTGGTCCCTTGGGAGCACAGAGGGGGTAGAGCCCGGTGGGAGAGGGGCATACGTCACACAACACGCAATAGAGGCCAGTCGGTGGGAAAAGAAAACGCAATGGGACAAAATAGAAAAAAAGAAGAGAAAGAGGAAGAGGAGTCTGCATCTGAAAGGTGCTTTCAGCCTCAAGACAAGGGCCCTTGCTTTGTGAAAATGACAAGGAGAGAAAAAGCACCACAGCACAAGCAAGAAACGAAGGGGGCGCAAAACTTGCCATGCCTTTTGTCAGACGTAGAGGCTAAGGGAATGTGTTTAAAAGCTTTAGGCCTACTTCCAAAAAACCTTTACTTACTTGAGAAAAATCAAAGAGCTGGCAACCTACTGAGAGACATGGGGGTTGGGGGCAGACGTTTTACTGTCATTCACTTGAAGACTTGAATTCTGTCATCAGATGTACCTTTGCTTCTTTTTTTTAAACTATGGTTCCATACAAATAGATGGAAGCTCACATGAAAAAAAAAAACAAAACAAAACAAAATGAAGCTTTGGCATTGTAAGAGCAGCCTCTTGGGAAAACTGGAGGTGGAGGGGCTCCATTTACTACACAGAGGGAAGGGCTTCAGTGGAGGAGGAGCCATCAGTGTCACTACAAACACCTCCCTGCGTGGCCCACTTCAAATGCAGTCTCATTTCATCAGCCACAACCAACACAGGGCCACAGGGTAAACGCAAGAAACAGATGGGAGTCTAGGAGGGGAGAAAGAAGGCGAACAGCAGCGGGGGAGGGGGGTTTTCAGCCGAGGAAGGGGAATAACCATAATGCTACAAATAACATTAAAGTATAATCCATCTGCAGTTAATCTTATATGCTACATAGATAATTCACTCCTCTTTTAACTGATGCCATGCTAAGCTTCAGGAGCAACCCAATAACTACCCAACAGAAATCTGAACTTCCAAGTCATAAGTTGTAAAACCCTTCAATGCTATCAGTGTCTGTGTCAGCAACATAATTCTGTGGAGTGAACACAACATATCAAATTTATGGGTAGGTGTAGACACCATGCTGGACACAGGGGAGAAAGCGTGCCTGGGCTCACATAACTGAAACCCAGATCCACCTGCCCACACCACTCACTGTCTGCAATCAACACTGCACCTCTGCCGACACAGCTCATGAATGGACACAAGGTGGGCATGGAAATGTCATTAAGTCTTAAACTAAAGGAGGGTTTAGTCTATGAAAGCACCCATGTGCTCAACATGACAAACATCTACTACTATGAAACAACACCCTCTACAAAATAAACAGCATTGTTCCTGTCCTGAGTTTTGGAAAAGACCGGATCAAAAGAATTCCAAACGTGGACTCCCTACTGTTGACACCTGACCTGAATTCTCCTGGACCCAGAGTTCAGGTGGGAGGGGGCTCAAAAAACAGCAGATATAAATATCTTTCCCACCAGGTATCCATTGAATATAGACAGCATTTTAAGCTGAGATATTCAGGTTGTAGTCCCCCCAAGTTAAAAGGTTATCTATAGCTTTGGCAAAAGTTTTCATCTTGAATACAATTTTTTTAGATGATGAAATTTTTACTTGTCTATGATTTTGCAGTTATTTTTTGACAATAAATTTTGAGAACAGAATCATTTTAAAATGTTACGACCATAAATTTAAAAACAACGGAATACGATTTTCGGAGTGATATGGTAAAGTGTTGAAGCGGGTGGCTCTGACACAGTAAAAACACATAAAACTGCAGAAACAAAAGACAGTTTTATGGGTGATCAAGGACTCCTACCTTCTAACAAATGCTTCTATAAACTGCACCTCAATATACAACAATTAGGTCTGTATTTTTAATGAGACTCGAAAGCATCAAAATAAAGTCTCACACTAAAAACATCTTCTTTTATTTATTTTACCTGCAGGTAAGAAAGCCATTAGGCAGAGCTTGAATTATTTACACAAACTAAGCTCCACAACTTCTACATTGTTTCAAAACATCCAGCTCTTTCAGCGGCCAAACCTTCACACACCACTTTTAGTGGGAAATGAAGCCAAACTGCATGAATATTTCCAGGACCAAGGTAATGAATGTTTGTTTTGTGGTAATAATGTATGGTAATTGCATGGTAATAATGGGATTTTAAATGTCTAAATTGCCCAAAGCTTATGAAGCCTAGTCAACATATGAACAACGGCGTAAACGGTATGTTTTGTTTTCAGGTGTTTCTCATAGTGCTAATCCAGAAAAAAGCTGCAGCTTTGCATTGAAGGGATCTGGTTACTATGAAGATAATCTGTGCGAGTCTGGGCACAAGGCAAAATGATCAACTCTGACACTATTGGGGGTGCAACAGAAGTCAACCTCCCAACACTTTCTATTAGGGATAGACAAGTTTGTTAACTGTATTACTAATGTTTTAAAAAATCTATACCTAATATGTTTAAATTGAGCTCTGTGGTCTCAGGAAAACAATGAAATCACAATATGCTTTAATTAACAACAATTTATGATGTATAATCCTTCTAATTCGGGGTGAAAACTGATATTACAGAAATTGTACTATTATTTTCTTTCATTTGGGAGTCATCTTAACGCTATTTTCACTTTTTTAAGATACAAATTAGATTGGTAAGATTCATTTTTGTGGCATTTGTACGTTATCTCAGTCAGATCTGGACAATAATGAAGCATGCCATCGCTGAAGCATTATAGATAATTTCCATTTATTTTCAAGCATAGCAATGCTATGTAAATAAAAACACCTTGCAGCACAAGGGCGAACAATGGTGGACTTTAGACCCAGCTTGAATGTGAATCATTACTTTGCCAAGACTCCCTCATGTTGGATGTCCCAGCTCTCCTTAACAAATCACTGTATCATTTTCACAGAAGCCAAACCAGCATAAGCAGTCACCAGTAATCCCTTCATTGTAATCTAATAAGAGGACATGAGCAGGTTGCATTGTTTTAGTGGCAGTATTCTTTTCAGAAAAGTCAGATTTGGCCGGTGAATACACATCAACGAGGCTGAATATCACAAAAGGCACTCTTATGTGTTCCAAATGCAAAAGATTCAGGCTCCTGAGCTGCATTCAGTGGATAGATGCATTTCTGCTTTCAGAGACTTGATCGTGGGTGGAGGAATTGCTTTTCGTTTTTCTTCTTGATGGGCTCCAATTCTTCAGACATGCTGCCTTTGAGGAAGGCATTTCTAACCAAAGAGGCTTAAGGCTCCTCTGTAGCAATTCCAAAGGATTTCCCTACTTGACAACAACAGCACAGTGTTTATGGCAATGCCAAAAAAAAAACAAAACAAGCATGACCTCCAACATTTTCCCCCAGCCTTTACAATCCACACTTGTCACCAGACTGTCACAGTGCAATGCTTTCAACTCAAGCTTGATCTATTGTTACCTTAAGAGCCTTCAGATCTCTGCAGAGGCTGATAGGAGTATTTGTTCTCTACATAAGCAGATGAGACCTCCACTGAGGGAGTATTAAAATCCATTGTGTTTCAGCCTTAAACTAGGGTTTTTATAGTGAAAACATAGGTGATGCTGAAACTTTGGCTCCTGCTGTCATGTGGAGCTCCGTTTTACGAAACTCGCGCTAGACTTCCAAATGCCTCACTCCATTTATCACATGAGATGAATTCTGCGCAGTTAACTTGGGTTTCCTTAATAATGGACTTAAGGGAAAAAAACGTCTGGAAACTATCGTGAAGCTTTAAAGAAAGTCTGTAAGTGTTTCCAGAGAGTTGCGCACGATGTGATAAGACCAGGCGAGATTTTACGCACAGACAAATAAAAAAAAGCGCCTCAGAAACCTCATCCTAATTAGTTTCAGAAGCCCAAGCACCGTATACAAGCAGCGAAATACTTTAAAAGTAATTTAACAACCGAGTCTGACACGCCACTTGACCATAAATACGTGAACCTCGTGGACTGCGTGGTACTCACCCGTGCAGTCAAACCGCAGTTATTCTTGTGGTGACAGTCCTGTTGCTCGAGGCGAGAGCTCGTGCAGTAGTACTTCTGCTTCACGAGCCAGTCGTCGATTCCCTTCCTGGCCAAACAGGCATTGACTACAAAACTGTCGCCTAGAAATAAAGAAGAAGAAAAACAAGAAGAAGAAGAAGAAGAGCGTGGTTCGGGTTTTAAGTCTGTACCATACACATGTCTTCCATTAAAGCGCTTCATCCTCAAAAGAGTCGCGCGACTACAATGAGCAAAGACTCACCAAACTGCACCTTATTAAAAACCTACTTTACCAAACGGAGAGAAGGAAAAGTGTGCTTACCTTCTGGACTCTCCCTCGGTTTACAAATAGCGGCTTGAGAAACACAGAAAAAGAAAGAAAAAAAAAAACGAGACAATGAATAATGTTACTCGAAAGTCTCGCGCGCCAGCAGTTGAAGCAAAAACTACAGCGGTGATTTCTCTGAGGAATAACAAACCTTACCATGTTTGGAGTGCAGTTTACCCATTTCTAAGCATCGAGTTGAAGTTGAAAAGCATCAGAGGAAAATATAATCCCAGGATATGATAAAAGAACAGGCTGCGGTATCCAGACAGAGGAGCGTCCGTAGAGACTGAGAGCAGACTGTGCTCAGTGGAGGACCGAACGGCTGAGAGCCAAACGACTGTTTGATCCGGGGCCCCGAAACCGACGAGACGCACACACGAGCGCACTTGGCTTCCGGTTGACACTTTCACAATAAATCAGTCCGGGAGCCAAGAGACTGGGATGTGGTGCAACGCCAAAGTCACTCATATTTTGGAGTTGAAAAATCCTAAATGCTGACTGTGTACAAATGCAGAATGAATTATACAAAATAAGCTAAACTATGGAAGTAAATCTCTGCCAAATAGAAGTTTTTAAAGTTGAATTATATTTGGAATAGTTGACTTTTATTTTTTCAAGCAGTTTCTGGATTCCATTTTTTTTTTTTTTTTCCATTTAATATTCTTGAAAACAATGTGATTGAAAGTCAATAGAAAATAATTCGATATAGCATGGGCATCTTGGCCAGGCAAATAGAGCTATTTGATCTAACTTTCACCCAATCCATTCCAAATCCATTGATTCCGCCTGGTCAGAATGACTGGGCTATTTTGGTTTCTCATCTCATCTCGTTATCTGAACCTGCTTTATCCTCACTTGGGTCATGGGGGTCGCCTATCCCAGCCACATAGGGCAAAGGCGGGGTACACCCTGGACAACTCGCCAATTCATCGCAGGGCTGAACATATATAGACAAACAACA
>JAPTYR010000018.1:45998633-46009408 GCA_029814505.1 Siphamia roseigaster | reverse complement strand
TCAAAGTGCTTTACATAAGACATATAAGAAAGTTAAAATGATTAAAATGCATTAAAAGACAATTAAGATAAGAGACATAAAAACATTTTAAAAAGAATTAAGAATTTAAGAAAAATCTGTAGTGAACAGCTTGGTTTGCTGGAGAGTTTCAGCCCATTAAGATGTCAGCTAACACACAAAAAAAAGAAAAGATGATTAAGAATGCAGAGATTTTAACAACACATGGATTTCTAAATGAGAAGGAGCGAAGATATGCAAACAAAGCTGCATTCATGGGTTTTCATGTGAAGTTAACATGGAAGAAAAAGGAGAACATGGAGCTGGTTTTACACATTTTCATTTTGTTAATAATCATTAAATAATTGCACTTTATGTTCCACATTGTCATTGTATTTCATTTCCTGTTTTTCTACAGATACACATTCAGCAGAGCTGCAGGTGAATTGATCTGGCTCTTAATAATTGTCAATGTTTCTGATGTGACCCCATAGGAAAGTTAATTGCCCACCCCTGTGCTGCAGTATGGGGACACTAACTGAGAGTTCACAGTGTTTAAAATAAAACCTCATTAAGCCTCAGGCCTGCTGAAAAACCGAGATAAAAAGAACAGGATTTAGTTGGTTTTTCAGATGAGGAATTGGTTTAAGGTTTAATTTAACCTTATCTGGGATTTTGAGACTCGGCACAGGAGAGTATAGACATCATCTAATTCTGATTGTTCAGCAGGTCAGATTAGATAGGCAGGTGCAAGACTCTAATCTGAAAAAAGATTACAAAAAAATGAAACAGTAAAGATTTCTTCTTCTGTATGTGGTGTATTTATCAGTTATTATAAAGTTCAGTCAAACTTTGGAGATGGAAATAATAGTAACTTAAAATAAAACTGTCCAGTGACTCTTCCAGTCCTCATCTGTCAGATTTTGTTAAAATCCATGCACAGGTATGAAGCATACTTTATTTATTATTATTATTATTTATGTTTGTCACCAACTAAGGAACAAATAGTGCCATAAATCCGTTAAACAATAATGAAATGGCTGTTTTTGTTTTTTTTGGGGGTTTTTTTGTTTTTTTTTTTGTTTGGGTTTTTTTTTTTTTTTTTGTAACTTTTTCACAGTCCACTTCAGGTGATATTCCTCATTGTCAGTAATTGTTCTAAGTTTGTCTCAGAATATAATTCTGATTGAGAACAATACTAGTACCACAGGAGAAGTCCAAAATTAAGCAAAAGATTATTACCCTCCACCCCAAAGGGGAGAGGTATTGTTGTGGGGACTTTTTTTTAAAAATCTGTTTGTTTGTCAGCAACTTTATGTAAAAACTACTGGACCAGTTTCCATGAAATTTTCGGGAAAGGTGGAAGGTGGCCCGGAATACATCCTATTTAATTTTGACGAATGTAGATCAAAGGTCAAGGTCACAGTCACCAAAAATATGTTTTAGCAATGATAAGAGATGGGACAAATTCGGGTAAATTTGTTGTGCATGGAACCACTTGTTTTCATTGTATTGCTATTTTGTTTTAAAATGTATTCAGTTTTACACATCACCCCTGGTTTCTAAATCCTTTTAAGCCTTTTTAATTACATTATCTTACTTTACTCAACTGCTGCAAAGCTCTGTGCTACAGGTGGCCTTATGTACGATGAACAGTGGTATTAGACCAAATAATGGCAATTATCAGTTTTTTCATAATCCGGCAATACATGGCAGAAAGGGGGTAAATGGCTGTGGCCAAGACACTGGAGGGACTGCAGGACCTCAGTGGATGTGGCTGAGCCCAAAACAGGAAACACTTTTGCACCGCAGTCAGTAAATCTGACTCTCTGTGGTCTTGGACATGCACAGATGAATATTAGAGGAAGCCCAAGTCTGTGAAAGTTTAGACCGCATAGCTTGGCAATCACACTTGCTGTCTGGTCCTGGGCATAAAGGGTACATTTGTTACAGCGGAGAAGGAAACGCGCTAATGCTTTTTCTTTTGCATTGGTCTTATTCCAATGTGTTAGTTGTATGAAGTTCTGGGAACTCTACAATAATATTATGCTGGTAGAAGTGTAATATTAACACCCATAAAAAGTAAGTATGAATGACACTTTTTTATTTTTCATGTCTTTTTAACCTTTAAAGAATTCACAACATGATTTGAACTACAGTGTGGTTTCACCTTTTATTTTTATACCATGAAAGGGCTGTTTTATAGCTACAATAGGTGGGGAAAAAAAAATCTGCATCACTTAAAAAAACCATTATGACGTTTTGATGAGTCATCTCTAATTATTTGCAGTACTATTCATCATAGGTTGTTTTGTTAAAAAAACCAAACATGGTGTGTGACATATTATACTTGCTTCAACCTAGCTAATTATAATTTCTGCTAAATCATCTGGGCCCTTACGATATGTTGTATTTGTGACTGTAAAAGGGATTTTCCTTTTGTCTACATCAGTTAAGGAATGCTGCTTGGCAGCTCTTTGCATTATGAGGTCTTCAAAAGAGCCAAATGCATTTCCAAGTTAGGGGAGTTGTGGTATGTGAATCTTTTCGGCCCCCTTTCTTACGTCTCCTCTTTTTTTCTTTCTTTCTTTCTTTCTTTTTTGCCCCATTTTCACGAGCACCCCAAAAAGTGAAGGTCATTGTATTCATTTTTTCCCTTTCTCCAAATCAGAGCCCAGTTTTCTGGCTCCTCAGAGTGACTCCATTGCCAAATATGCATGAAAATGTCACGGTTTGTTTAGAGGCCGTTTGCCGAGCTTGTAAGTTTAAACCACAGCACAGAGCCCATGGGCAAACAGAGAGGTCCCCTCAACCAGAAAGAGACCTTCATGGCTGCTCTAGTCCGACAACTACATAAGCACTCTAAGCGCATACAGGAAACACACTGGAAAAACAACCCGTTGATCTCCAGCTGTTGAAAACACTCATGGCATTTATCTCCTCGGATTGTCTGTAGAATAACCTGAAAGTGCCACAGTAAAAATTAGTTTCAGTTTCTGTAGTACCAAACTCAAAACCGTAGTTTATGGAACAAATGTGACATCAGAAAGATATTTTTTTTGTTGCCATTAAGCACCGAAGATATGAAGACTTAGTACGACAAGTCTATTTGTTTGTTAGAACTCAGATTCATTCCACTGATAGTACAGGTGTTCTCAGAAAACACAAGTATAAATGTTGATTGATGATTCGCCTTGTTTGGGCTTGAGAGAGGCCCAACTTCGACTTGGCTCCGCTACTCTCTTATTTCTCATATTTTCCATGACTGTGTGGGGATACTGCACAGCCAATCACATGTGTTACCCATTATCTTGTGCTGCAGCCATCAGCCATGTCCTCATTTTTTGCTTCACTTGGTTATTGTAGACGACTTTGTAATGCTTGAAGTTCCATTTGATGACTGTCAGCTTGTGCTCCTCCAGTTTTATTAACTTTATTAAGATATGCTATATAATATCAGACTGTGGTATTCCGCTGTCCTGTGTTGTTTCTTTATTATAAGACTATGCTTCCCCTCTGTTATTTATGTTATTATTTTTGTTGCATGTGCACTGAATCAGCACTGAAAGATTGGGTTTTGATTAGTTGCTTAACGTCAACAGCAGGAGAAGGAATTTCTCATGTTGTGCACCCTGGATCTGAGCCTGTGTTTATCAGGCCTCCCAGACTAAGAGCATGCACAGAGGTAGCCAGTTCATCGCCCATTTTATACACACTGTGCTCAGCCCAAATTCAATCACTGCTTCTAATTTGACTTTCCAATCAGACATGCCAAAATAAATCGAATGGATGACCTAAACCTTACTGTGTCTGTATATTTTGACTATAACATGCTAACCATATTATTCAGGATGACTGAGTGAGCTTTTGTGCATCTCTTTTTATTCTATTCCTTTAGTGCAGGATAAAAATATGCTCTTTACGTACTCTGTAAATGCACTGAACAAGAGCGTGTTGACAGGGACAAAGGCACTGGCATTTGATTCTTAGACCATCCATGTGTTGGTCTCTCCAAATAGGGAAAAAAAAGCTTCACAGATTTGCCATAAACCGACTCCAATCCAGTGCCGTAACACACTGGACACAGTTTGCGTATTAGTATCATCATTAGACTGGGAATGTAACCTGTTGACCACCAAAAAGGATTTCCTCATTATTTTGATTTTACTGTCATTCGTCAAATCTATAAACGCATATTATTTTTTTTGTCATGATTTCGCGTAGTAGTTTTGAAAAATCCCAACAATCTGTGGTTGTGGGACATCCTGATACGGTCCTGAAAAATCTGCGGCTGTCCCGATCCCTTCTGCCATCAGGAAGCATATTTCTGTCTTTACAACTCGGCCTCCCCCTTGAGATATTTTCAGCAGGTACCTGAAAAAGAAAACCCTGTGACTATGGTGGACCCTGTGGTGTCCTGTTTCTCTTATTTCGCTAAGTGGACAACAAACCAGTCTCCAAGCCTGGATTATTCTGGCATCAGACTTGCATAGACAAACTCGGACTCTGCTTCGGCGCTGTGTGATGATGTACGTCGGTCTGTGTTCGTATACTTGCATAAAATACATTGTGTGTGTCTATCTATATAAATAGCTCTCTAACTCTTTCTGTGTGTGTATGTATAATTTTTTAGATGTTTCATTATCTGTAGAAAAAAAGGTACATGTTTAGCAAGACTGTAAATTTCTGTTACATTGTTATGACAGTAATTAATCCTGCAAAAACATTTAGAGCCATTTTGATCAGGAAATTCATATCTGACCAGGGATGATGTTTCCTGTTTTCCTTGCAGTGACACTACTCTTTTGTCCACTGTTTCAACTCGTGTTATCTATTTTCAACACCTGCTTTTGTTGTAAACCTTTCTCTTGCCCTCGCGCATAAATCAAAATTTCAATTGCACATGTCCCATTTGCGTAACAAGGTTTTCATGTTTGGTGTCTGTTTACACCACATTAGTTATTACAAATCTGGTTAGCAAGCTCAAATCTGTTCATGCAGAGTAAAAATAAGGGAGCTGGTCTTGATTTATGCTTTGTGGCATGTCCTTGGCTTCATGTATTTTTTTTTATATGGGTTTGCCTGTTATTGTGTTTTCAGTGGAAAAACAATGAAGATGAATGTCTGAAGTGTGAAGGTTATTTTTAAGGCTGTGTGATCAAACAGAACTGCTGTAATTATATAACTGTTTTAAACTAAATTTAAGTATTGCAGTCCCAGAACAAATCCTGTAAATCAAGTCTGAAATGTATGAGTTGAATAACTTGTTCCGATGGAATGAAAGTTTTAAACAGTCAACAGTTATATTAAAGAATAACACTCCAAGGCAATCTGCTGATGTAGCTGATGTGGTTCGGTGAGTCAAGTCTGTAATAGTGAGACATTTATGAAAAACAAAAGAAGTCTGTTACAAATTTGTTTATCATGCATTTTGCTTAAGGGAAAGTGCCATGCTTGAACAAGAAGTTGGAGCTTTTAATAAGTAGTTTTTCTTCATAAAATGAAATGTAAAGCGCTTAAAATTAATTTATCAGACCAAATGCACTCTTTTTTTTTTTTTTTTGCAGGTGTGGTGTAAAAACTAAACATTTGTAGTTTAAAATACGGTGGATGGTTCAGTTTTGTAAATCTAGCCTTTTCTTGTTTTTCAATCTTTTTAATTGACTAAATACAAATATGCACACAGTGAAAAGATGCCTGTTCTGGAAACCAAACTTTGATATCACATTTTATTCAAGAAATTTAATTACTTTTTTTAACAAATTTTTCTTGATACAGATGTAAACGCAGTTGTTTATGCACAGAGGCAGGTGGACATGTATCTCAATGGAGTTGCTGTTTGTGATAAATGTTCTTCAAAGAGGCTCATATTAACATCAGTGTTTTGTTCTTCTGCAGGTACTGGGTCGATGCTTCCTCACGGTGATGCAGGTCCATTTCCAGTTTCTTTCACAAGCCTTGCAGAAGGTCCAGCCTGTGGCCCAGTCATGTCTGGCAGAGGCTCTGGCCCAGGCCCAGGAGCGTTGCACTAATACCCGCTCCCAAAGCTCTGACCTCGGGCCCCTTACAGAGCTGGAGGAAGCCTCCCGCTCCTGGAAAGGTGTAGCTGAGGTAGGCAGACACAGGGTTCTCCGGGCCTTGGAAATACAGCTTTTTATGTATGAAGTGAAAAGCCAACTTGTTATACATTCCTGAGAAATGCCACCCACTTATACTCTCCAGTCTTAATTTCCTATTTCCTCTTTTTGCCCAACAGTTTGTCTGCGAACCTACATGCTATACTCTTAAAACTCCAGCCCATGTAAGGGAGGCTGTTTTAAGAGGACCTAACTAATCCTCCAGCTAATCAGTCCCTCTGGCCCATTTTGAGCTTTGCTGTATGTTGTGACGCAGAGAGGAGAATAGTGGGTTGATTGATCTGTTAAGCCCTGGCATGCAGTGTCAGCCCTGGAGGGGCTAGGCCTGCATAGATCCTGGTAGAATGTGGAAAGGTTTAGATATAGGGAGGTGGTTAGAATATTCTGGCATTGACACACATTTTGTTACTGTAAAAGTTGTATTCCATAGGGCTTTAAACTGATCTGTTATTTGCTTTAAGCCTGAATTCTACTGTTAAACGACATATAGGCCTACATACTTCATATTATATTTTGGATGATTATTGTTTTTGTCATTTTATTCATGTAGAGCATTATTAGGCAAAAGCAGGATTCCCAGAGATGGTCGAAAAACAAAACAAAAAAAAATCACACAAGAGCAAGACAAAATGAAAGTTGGTTAAGATGGTAAAATAAAAATATAATTCTTAAAATATTCCATGTATTACTCTGAGACTGTAATATAGAAGTATAGATTGTAAGAGCCATGTTGAGAAATATACAGATACAAGAGGTTGCCACTACATGGATGTTATTGCTGTCTCGCTGGACCTTGTGATTTCTTTTGTGCTTTTGTCCACTCAGGCCACAGCAAGGTTAAGAGAGAGGGGCCGGGACGGCTGCCTGGCAGGCATCCAGGTTCAGCAACTGTTCTGTTCCAACACCACCACCATCCCTGAGCACCAGCTGAAGGAGCTCAATATGAAGATTGACAGTGCTTTACAGGTACAGTATCAAATCATAGACTGTTGCAAATACTACAGTATTAAGTTTTTTTTTTTTAATTTATGACATCACCAGAGATGAAAACCGTTTGTTCTTAGTGAAGTAGGCAATGTTGGACTGATAGTTAGCTGTATTTCACACTCTATTTCCAGGCTTACAAAGCAGCATTAGAAAGCCTGGGCCACAGTGAATATGCTCTTAAGGCTGGCTTTCATCTGAACCCCAAATCTGTGGAGGCAGCATTACAGGTGAGTTCACTCTCAAAAAATAGTTTTCTAACTCATGAAAGGGAAAGATGATTAAAATTTATAGTGTATAAATAATAGAATGTTTTTAAATTCATTGATTCATTCATTGCGGTCGACATTATGTATGGTTATTTTTGTGTTTTTGGTGAGCAGGGCTGCTGCAGTGAGGCAGAGGCCCAGCAGGCGGGCAGGATGCAGACCACCTCCCAGCCAATCCAGTGTGAGCTACCTACGATCCCTGTACAGATTGGCTCACATTTCCTCAAAGGAGTGTCCTTTAATGAGTCGGCGGCAGAAAACCTCAAACTAAAGACGGTATGGTCCCACCAGTTTAGCGTCATATGACAACAGGCTCTTGAATATTTGTACAAACCTTTTTGTCCATCAATCCTAAAACATAACCCCCTTCTTGACATAGTAAGTTTTTTTTGTTGTTTTTTTTTTTTTAAAGCCACAGTCAGAAGTAAACCAGATCAGCTCCTTTTAGTCCAGTAACAGTAATCTCAACAAATTTGTAAATTAATGAAGGCTCTATTTGCATATTCTCTGGTGGAACATCAGCAGACAGTGACTACAGACAGCTTTGTTGATTGTTTGTCTTCTGTATCCTCAGCACACAATGCTGCAGCTCATAAAGGATGCACTGGGCCAGAACGGAGTGACTCCAAGAGACGACTCTCCTGTCACAGAAGTCCTCAACCAAGTCTGCCCATCTAGTTGGAGAGGAGCCTGTAAGACAGCTGTCCAGCTTCTGTTTGCACAGGCTGGTCTGGTAAGTAGAGATGTTGTAGACTAGGGACACTGCAGTAGGGATTATATGTTCACAAGGCCTTTCCTGATTGTCACTGATAATTTGCCACAAAGGAACACACTTAGAATCAAATATGTTTTTGTGTCTGAATTAAATTGTTAAATTATTGGAATTCTTTTTGGGGAACCTTCAGGCTAATATAATATTAACACTGCCTTTGGTTTTTCTAACAAACAAAATTTGTATTTTTTCAGAATAACATGAATGAAAAATGAGAGAGCCAAACATGCATATTTCTATTTTTGTGCAGAGGGGGGGGCAGCATATACTGGATAGGAAATTCTCTATTTGGTTGTCATTAAGTATACCAATCTTTTTATCCAGTATCAGTCGTCTGTGTTTTTGATGCCACAGAACAGTGAAAAGGAGGTGGCATGCCGACGTGAACAGGCCTGTTGTACATCTCTGACACTACAACTTCATTAATGGTCTCCCTTTGTGTATCCATGGGTTTGGCAACTTACCTCCCATTGTTTGTTAGATTTGTAATGGAGATGAGGAGATCTGAAAACTTGCTTTGAGGCAGTAGAGAGGTGAAAACAAACACCCAGACAAAGACAAAAGCGAAGAAACATTCCTGGAGCATCTGGGTGAAGGATGGGCTCGCCTGGGCCAGTCTACAAACAGAACCCCCCGCCCATGGAAAGGAGAGACACTGGGAGGAGGGTCAGCAGCAGACTCGCCTCAGAGTAACACCAGTGTGTTTATGCTCCGATGTTTATTTCCTCTGTGTGGTCTGCTCTGTTTTCAACGTCAGGCAGAGGGAGTGTTCCCATCCAGCCTGGTGCTAACTGTAAAACAATCCCTGGATGATGAATGAACTCTTTGCATTAGCGCCTTATCTGAGCCTTTTGCCACTCAACCCAAAATAGATCACACACAAGTGAACACACACACACACACACACACACACACACACACACACACACACACACACACACTCACACACACACAGTGTCTTCCCCACACTGTCGCTTTTCTGCCTTTTAACTTGCATGACATTAACAGTAAGAATGACCATATCTGTCTAGTTGTCCTTCCTGGCAACATTCCTCGTCAGCAACTCCCTTTTTCTACTTGTCAAGACAGTGGGTGTCATGACAAGTCTACTTAGCTGCAGTTCCTTATTCTTCCTGCCTCAGTGGCTTTATTGTGTGTGTGTGTTTTGACACGGCTGTCAGACTGTCTGTGTATGCGTAACTCTGTCACATGGGGAGCCCAGAGTTTCCAAGGATACACCTGCCTTTTTAATAACAATGGGGTAACTTCCTGTATTTCAGGAAATAGACTCCTCCCACTTTCCCTCCCTCTTTGTGACCCAGCTACATTGGCCCCGAAGAGCCAAGGCCACTTTCAAAGAACTTGTAAATGTGTTTGAGCAGCAGCAGGCAGGAAGGCTGGTCTGTTTGTTGTCACCGGCTGATTGAATACGTTCAGCTTCCTCACCTTGAACCTCCTCTCTATTTGCTCACTGTGAAATTAATGCCTGACACCTGAAAGGCTCTGGCTGTGGTTTGGAAGCATTTCAATGTTCTTATGGTCAGTGAAAGGACAGAGCTGAGTGTTTTACATAGAAGACAAAAAAGGCTGATGTCTTGTTTTTGGTGCTGCATCAGTGCCTAATGCACACTGGTCACTCACGAAGCACATAAAGAACTTAAGGATGCAAATAATTTAATGGGTGAATAATGCTTTTTCTTAAGAGGTAAATCAGACATTTACAAGCAAAATGATTTAATTTATATCTAGCTCATAGATATAAACAGTAAAATGTCTGCGGTGTGTGTTGAGACATGAAGGCAGTGTTGGAACAGCTCTTACAAGGTGTCTGGCCCTCTTCAACTCAACAACCAATGTGGAAATTGTTATTGTGTTATCAGTATTACAGGGCTTGGATAAGCTGAGAAAGAACTGAGTCAACATGAATAGAATATATTTGATAATGGGCTGATGCAGATGTGTTTGTATACGTTTCGACAGGTGGTGGTTGACACAGCTCAGATTGAAAACAAGGAGGCCTATGCTCCACAGATCACTCTGGAGGGATCCAAAGTGGTTGTTCAGGTACCCTCCACATGGTAAGTAAACCAAAGGAACATTTAGTCAAGCCTTGGTCTTTAATTAATAAATGTATTACATCTGCATTTATTTATTTATTTAGTGGCAGTGGAGTAACAATAGGATTTTCCCTGTTAATGAGTTCAATCAATCATTTGTCTCAGTTTAAAGTGAATAAATAAGGGAGTGTATGAGGTGTTTGCAGACAGGTTTGCCATGTGGTTCTGTGTGTAGTGGAGACTTTATATGTAGCAACACGTTTCATGGTTGAATATCATTTCCACAGTCATAAATGGGATTGAAACATGTTATCATGTAATGCTTTTAGTGAGCGAATATATTCTATGAAGAAGAATATAACTGTTACGGTCTTCCGGACTGAAGAAAATACCCTCAAACAAACCCTTAATTAATAAAGACTAGTGCAGAGCCCATAGTACATGTGCCAGAGTACATCGGGATTACAGGGCTACAGGTCTGTCTGTGCACTCATGAAGCTGTATTGAGTGAGAGAGCGGCCGGGCCACTGTTGTATGACAGGGGGAGTGGCTACAGTCA
>JAPTYR010000018.1:45877165-45888346 GCA_029814505.1 Siphamia roseigaster | reverse complement strand
CCCCACCCCACCCGTTTGCATTCAAAAGAGCTTGTGTATCGTGATTTAACTGTTGAGATGCACTATGAAATGTGCCATTTTGTTGCATCTGGAGGCTTTTATGTCTATGAGTAGCACTAGAGCCAGTGTTTAAAATGGTAAGAGTGGTAGATATTTCTTGGTTTAAAAATGCATCAATGTGCAAATTATCAGTTATTTATGAATTAGGTTTTGGATTTTGTGATGTACGTGTACAAAAGTAGGTCACATAGATACTGATATTGAGAACGTTTAGCTGTTTTTATTATAGGCTGCTGTTGGTCTTGAGTTTTGAAAGGAGTTTAGATTTGTCTGACTACTTGCGCTAATTGATTTAACATGAGCCATTTGCAGGAAAAATAGAAAACGAAGGCCGAGACGCTTTGAGAATTGCTGTGCATTCAAACTGGTGGAGCGAATTGTCATATTTCAGTTGAGTTAAGGTCATATCTGGTAAAGAAAACATTTATTTCCTGATGCAAAGAAAGGAAACTCCAGCAGCCTCTCACCCTAGCAGCTTGTTAGATAAAAACAATGACACTGGGGGTCACAAACATTCACAGAGGCACTTCATTTGAAAAAAAACCCAAAAACCCAACAGTAAAGTTTCAGTTCGTCTTTCTGGGCCATCTATATAAAACATGAAATTCAACTCTTTCCCCAGAAGAGCCTTGATTTTAATCAGACCTGCTCTTCAGACAGCCCTTTTCTTGCCTCTCATAGTTAGAAGGCGTCACATCAGGTGCACAGGGACCAGTGACAGCGGCGTCGGAACTGCGCCTGTGATGGCTAAATGATGTCAAAAATGGCCCCATTTATGTCAATTTGAGATCAAGGACCAATTCATAGTGTGAACTTCCGCTGTAAATGTGCTTTCTAATCTCCTCCATCTACATATCCACTGTGGCCCCTTGGTGGTTCCTTTTCTTGTAAGCGAAATGTGTCACTGCTCATATGAGGATTTATGGAGAGACTGACAGTTCAACATACAGTACACGTCTGTGGAGCGAAGGGATCAGTTCTTCAGCCTTTCGGTCTCTCATCTCATTCTCAAGTCACTTTCTGTTACTCCTTTTTTTTTTTTTTTTCCCCTGTGCTATTCGCCTCCATGTTATGTTGCTAACCTTCTCCTTTTCCTAATTAGACCATTTGCTGGATGCGCTCCCCTTAGTGTGGTCATTTATGTTCGATACCACTCAGAACTCACAGGCTTTTGTTAGCTGGTTGTTCCTATTTAGAACGTTTCGCAAAGACATCAAAGGGCGGACCATAAGCCTCATTTGGCAAACTTCTCCCAGCTATCCATCGGCTGCAAAACACCCCGGTGCCTTGATTATTAACTCAGTCACCACCCTCTCATTCAACTTGAATTAAAAATTAAAAACCAGCTGAAATGACAGTGCCACACCATTGAAAGTAAAGTGTGGAAAACCAACAAGGGCTCATTAGCGAGTAGTTCTGAAGACAAGCATTCTGACTTGAGACTCATTACACTTCTCCTATTTTAACTCTAATTGGGTTCATTTTATATATGAAACGCCTTGAATATTTAATGTAGAAAAAGTTCTACTTCTGATACTTTATGTAGCCAAAGATACTTGGCCTGTGTTAATTGTCCAGGTTATTAGACACATTGGTAGTAGTTTCTCAGATGCTGCTGCAGTCTCTATGGGAAAACCCTAGAGAATTCATTTAGAAGACATTGCCTGGTAGAGATTATTGCTTAATTTTGAGTTTCAAATAAACAATGCTGCTGTATACAAAAAAATAATGACATCAACAAATTCATCATCTGAACTGTTGTGTTTGTAATCAAGGCTGTTGTGCTGGGACTTTACAATGACAACAAGAGGAGTAAAGTATTAAAGTGTTCAAAAAAGTTATTTCACCACAATGTGTAATGGCATTGCTGACTTACGGTACAAAGATGCAGCTAATAAAGCTTTTGTAGTATTTAACAAGTTGCTCAGCTAGCCAGGCTTAGAGCATTTTAATTAAATAGATTAAAACAATGTTATGGTTTCTTCCTCTGGTTGCCTTCACACAATCTTTTGTTTCTCTCAGGTTGAAAAGAAAGGGGGAAGCAGGACAAAAAAGCTAAGATTGTGTTTCCAGGCAGGAAAGTTTGAAGTTCTTTGTTTGGAAGCGTGGTTCCGGGTGCAGCACACTGTTTAGCTTGGTGACCCTGTGACTGTCTTCTGAGGAATTGTATGAGCAGCCCTGCAGAATACTGCTGCAGGGTCGGCTTTCATCTTAGCAGTAACCTGTGGACTTTGAAACTCAGGGCGATGGAATTGCAGCTTTGTCAGTACACTACTAATTAGAAAATTCCTGACCTCGAGCAAGATGTTTTAATTATGTGTTGTGTCAACGAGTTTGCAGATTTAATCCACCGTTGATACACACTCAAGTGTGCAAACTGTGTCGCACATTGTAGTAGATCAAGTGGAATGGCGAAGGGGCTTTTTGCTCCATCTTTCTCTAACCCATATAACCTTATGCTACTCCTGCACCATGTTTGTTAAGAGCCATCACATGCTTAAGTAGCCAAATTAGACGTGGAGTTAATGTGTTAGCTCGTGAAAAAGCTGGTCTGATTTGCCTTGGTTTGTGGGAAGCTGTACAATGTGACAGCATTGTGCTGGGTGTGAGCTCTCTGTTGCAGTGAGTCAGTGTGAGGAAAGGCAGGAAGGGGTTAAACAGAAATTGAGCGGGGATGCTGGGGGCAGCAGTGCTGCAGAACATAGCAGTGTTCGTGCGAAGGCAAGTCATTTCCCGAAACACTGCAGACACATGGCCTGCGGCGCTCTAAAACCTTTGGAGACCAAAATGGCTTGCAGGAGTTAGAAGTAATAAGGTGTTTTTTTGCCTTCTTTCTCCTTGACTGAAATTCTGCACGGTTGCTATGCATTGCCATGGAGCTGTGTAGCTGTTTTTATGGTTTATGTGGGTATTAAGATGTTCTGCAACTGGCCATTTTTGAGATTTGTTGTTCTTTAGTTGTGAAGCAAATGGAAGTTGTTTGTTTTGAAAGTAATTCTCTCATTTTTTTCTGACATGATCAAAATGCTAGACCTTACTCTCATCCCTTTTTTATTTTCTCCTCTTTCTTTCAGTTTTTCTTTCTGCTGTTAACAAAATGACAGAGAAAAAAGGAACATGTATGAGATGAGAAAAAACAGGTATAGCAATTGTGTTGTACTCTGTTTTTTCTTAAAGCACTCTAACAACGGCAGGCTTTTGTGTTGGAACCTGTGACAGGAACAAAGGCCATCTGTGTTGGTGCATGAACATAAAGCTGTGGTATTAGTCCATCCTGACCTCTTTGATTATCGGTGTACTGAACCAAAACCCCTTTCATCCTTTCTCCTGGTTCTGTTAATCTTAGCTGACTTGTCTGCTTCAAAGAGGGGCTCCGGCATATAATCTGGGTATGTACATCTGTGAATTATTATTCTAATTCTTTATACGTTTATTAGAGCTGAATAAACTCCACATCAAATACATCACTCGGGCAATGTCAGAAAGCCTGGGGCAAATCAGCCGACATCTGTTAACTCTTTCAAAATGGCCTCATCCAGCATGTCTGTGGGCGTAGAGGAGCGAAAAAAGAAGAGGCGAGAGAGGGAGAGAGAAAGCCTCTGTTGCTGATTAATGGCGGCCATAGGAGAGGCATTTCAGGCCGAGTGTGGAGATGAAGCGGGGCTGCACTCCCACGGCTGGGCTCCACGCTGTAAACACTGTGAAGGGACGAGGCAGCGTTCCCCGGATGAAATGCGGCGTGGAGGAGAACATGTGGGAAAGCTTTGCTTGCTGGCACATAGTCAGTCAACCAGGCAGCCAGTCAGTCCCTCAGTCAGTAAATTAGTCAGCCAGTCAGTGAGTCAGTCAGGCCCTCAGCCAGTCAGCTTAGCAGCCTCTCCATCCGTCAGTCAACAAATCAGTGAGTCCTTCGGTCAGCCAGCATGTATTTCTGTTCATCAGCCTGATGGCCTCTTCCCATCAGGAGCCCAAGGGTCCTTGCATGCAACTTCAGTATTTCACTTCAGCCACATGCACTTAGCACGTACAACGGGACTATCATTGCTGGTCAGCTGCCAGAGCTGCTAGCATATAACACAAAATTCATCAATATTTGACGAGTGGTGGCTGTTCTTAATTTCTACTCTTTTGGAGAAAAAAAAAAAACAAAAAACGTCACCTGGCTTAGCTTTTGCTCCATTTCTTTGTTTTGCTTGTCAACAGTTTGTCTCTGTGGTGCTATATATGTCCTCTTTGCCTGAAGCAGAGATATCAGAGTTTAGAGGGATTTTTCAGCTTCAAAGTAATGACAACAATATACTAATGTTGCATCATGAACAGCTTATCTGCGTCGCAACCAACGTGGGGTTTGTCTTTATTCGTCAGCTTCCTCACAGAGCAGTGCTTTTCCTTCATGTCGTCGGGTGTCAGCGAGTAGTATGTATGTTAGCCCATATGTTAGCGCATATCGGTACATACGTACTCACATATGTGCTCTCTCACCACGTGGCCCCTGTCTGCAACTTCAGCGGTGAGGAGCGGAGTGCTGAGACAGCAGGTTGGCCTGAGCAGGACCGAGCAGCTCTGTGTGCCTGGCAAAGTGGGCCATTAACCCACCGCCTTAAGGTGTGACCTGGGCCAAATCCAATATTGGCCTCAGCATCAAGGCACAGGTGCCACTCAGGGTTCAAAGCCGCAGATCAGCAAGAACCCCACCGCCTCAATCCCCTTCTCAAACAATAAAGGGCTGAATGTAAATTCTTAAAGATGCCTACAAGCATCATTGCTGCCACTGCAAAACAGGAGACGAAGGTAAAGGCAGAGTGACCCAGAGAAGCTGAAAACAACAGTAGTGATAATTACACCAAACATAAGCATAATTAGTGTTATCCTTCCATCAGAGAAAGGAAGCTTCACCTGCTGAGACAGTGATCCGATTTCTTTTCTTTGTTTCTGTAGTGTAGTAATATTCTATTGGTCACTTAGCTTTATTGTATACCAATACGGTTATTTTCGGAAAAAATACGGACATTTAATTCATGCGTAACAAATTAAATTCTCTTCATTTTAACTAAAAAGCTGCAGAAACTTAAACCAAATGGAAAAAATGACAAAATGTCCATATATATAGTCAATACCTTCCTGTTGCAGCTTTCTCTTCTTGGTCTAAATTAGAAGGAGGACAAGACACGGTTTCATGGAGCATGGAAAAGTGTAGATACTATTCCATGATTCTGTGTTGTGTGACACATTAAGCAGTAGAATAACCTGTGATTATCCAAATTCTGCATCATGGGTAGATTTCCTACAGCCACAGAAACTGGAAGAAGTCATGTTTCCTCTCAGACTTGAATTACAATGGACTGAAAGGTAATTATTGAGTTTTTGCTCATTAATGCTAAGGAATATGAAGTACTAAAGCTTTAAATGACTTTGGTGTTTTATCCAAAACTTCATAAGATCATTTCTAGGTTATTGGAGAGAACATTTTGCTCAAATAAATCCAACTGAAAATGAATTACAGTGCTTCCAATTTTATCCAAAAGAAGCAGAAAAAAGCAGAGAAGTTGAGAACATAGTTTTTTTGTGAACACTGTAACAATAGGAGATGAACAACAACTTATGGCTCATTATAGCAACCTACCACCGTGACCATGACATGAATGATCCGGGGAGTCATCGATGATCATTTTGGTTCTTTATTTCATTTTGCTCAGTGACGAACTTCCACACCATAGCATATTAGCAAGTGTGTGTCGATGATGTGAGTCTATATCGCTGTTTGCATAACATTAATCATCATATGGCTTATATATAGATTTGGTTGATTCAGATTTATCTCAGCTTGATTCAATAAAATTTTGTTAGCAGAGCCCTATATCACAACAATGTTTTATTACAGGGTTTTTTTTTTTTTTTTTTTTTTACAGAGTTCATGGTCACAGATCATGGTCAAATTATTCAGCCAATCACCGTCTTTAAATTATATGTAAAACGTATTATGTTATTATACTGTATAACATATTGAAAAATAAGGAAAGGAAAGATGGAAGGAAGGAAAGATCAAGGAAAGATGAAAAGCTGCTTTTAACACACTTAACATGCTGGTGCTTTTACTGCGCACGTTGAAATGATGTTTGATGAGTCTTGTCTTCTCCCAAGCAATCCAACCAGTTCAAGTGAAGTTTAGGCTCAGCTCGGTTCTGTTTTTCCTCCAGTCAGTCTGATGTTCTGTAGGATTTCTTTTCAGATTTTACATTATAAAACCTGCCAGTCGAAAAAACACACTGAGAGTCTTTGTCTGCTCTGCCTGCACATGCATGATGATGAGGAAACATGGAAAGTAATGTGTCTGGACAACTGGCACATTTTCATGGATGTAAACAGAATGTGAAACTGGAGTCCTCTCCTCTCTTCCCCTCTCCTCTCTTCCCCTCTCCTCTCTTCTCCTCTCCTCCCAGGTTTCATCCAGCACCAACTCTTTCTCCATGTTTTTCTTTCTGTCCCTCGCTCCAAACAAGTCAAACGTCTGAAGAGATGTATCGAAGTATCCCTGTGCGTTCTGTACGATGGATATGTCATATGACATAATGCCTCGGAGCAGCCATCACAGATAAAATGACAGATGCTGTTTTTTGCCTCATGGTTCTTCCTCGTCCAAGCTGATTTTGAGACTTTCAGTTTTGCTCTTCCTCTCTCCCTGAGCCTCTACTCTCCTGTGTTTTCTCCTCTTCTCACTTTTTTCCCCTCCTTTTCATCCACGGTGACCTCACAAAGCCTGCCATTTTGTTTTTCATTGAATTTCAGACACAATTACTGCGTAATTGCCGGCGACAGAGAAAGCGCGGTCGTTGATGTCTCGCTTTGCTTTTTAACTGACACTCAGCCATCTGCTATGTTTAGTGTTGGTGTTTACCCCACACATCCCCGCTCCCTCCTCCGCAACACGATTTCCTGCATGTACTGGTGAGAGGGCTCGGTCTCCATAGATACCGACAACAACATGCTGGTGTTTGGCCCGCACGGTGATCTCCTGAAAAGACAAAGGGAAGAAAAGAAGCCACATTGAGAATATTTCTGGATGACGGCTGACCTTTCTGTTTGTATTTGGATCACGCCTGTCCCTAAAGGGAATGAGGCATTGTGGGAGCTACATCGCACTACCTGGGTAGCAGTATTTGGTAATGGTTCTCTCCATCCTGCACCACCTTACCGACCAATTGCCTGGAGCTACCTGGGTCCATCCGTCCAGGTGGATGCATGGCATTGATTGGTAAAATCTGTGTCCCTGTCACTAGGTTTACTTGTGAGTGGCAGTAATTGGCATGTCAGGAGGCAGGCCCTTGTTTCACATGTGGTCAACTGTGATTGACCTGAATAGTTAAGGGTCGCCCCCCGAAATTGAGGCATTGACATGCCCCAAGGTGGTGAGGAGTCAGCTGCACCCACTTGCCCCCCCCCATTGGAAAACCGTCCCACTTTGGAAGCATTACTGACCAGTGACAGGAGAGTCAGCTGAAGTGATTTAGGGCGAACAGTGTCCTGGTTACCGTCACTCATCAAGCCTCCAATGTCCAGAGGTCAGAGAGTGTACTGAGGGGAAATTTGAGCCAAGGCTCCGTCATACAGTGTACGCAAAAGACAAGCGTATGAGGGGGCGGGTGCCGGAGGGACTTTGGTTTGGTTCTTGTAAATTCATACCCATCATATGTTTGCAATTAAGGCCTGTCTGTACTGTGTGTTTACAGAGCGGTGCAATCAATGTAATTGTGAGAGGGTGTTCCTGACTGAAATGTCTGTCTTATTTCTCGCTGCTTGGGTTCAAGTGGGCACTTGCTGGATTTGTTTCTCAATGTTTCTCATTTCCCAATGTAAATGCGCCTCTTGATTTGTATCAGCCTCTGTATACACTCCCTCTTTTTTTTTATCGTTCTCATTTTTCCTGGATCAAATATAAACAGCGACGGCTCCATTTCAGACTGGGGACGTCAGCTCAGATCTATGTCAGCATTGTTTATTTAGAGGCAAAAATCTGCTCATATTTGGAGTGATGTAAAGAGCCATATAACACAGATAAAAATGACGATTGGGATCATGTTGGAAGTGTTTTTTTCTAAGCTTTGTGTTCAGCTTACCTAGAAAGTATCAGAACACTCAACTGCACCTGAAGATCTGGACATCATTATTGCATCTTTTTTGTTCTCGTTGAAGCACCAAAGGAGGGCTGATTTTCTTCTTAGGAGGTGTGTACATGCTTAGAGGCCATTACATTCCTTATGATTGATACTGCTAATGTGTTTGCCATTCAGTGAAGATTACTTCATTGTAGTGAAAAGAAAAGCTTGCACTACTTACTTCTAAACACTGTTAATGTTTCACCCTGGAAACTCACATGTCGTCCCCACCCTGTCTTCACACAAGACAAAGAGATGACGGGAAAAAATCCCAGTGAAAAAGAACAGATCGTGAAGGATGAATGAAAGTTAATGCAAAAACTAAGAATAATATTAAGAAAACTGGTGATGTATTATACCACCCTACTGTTACATTTCCACAACACATAAAAAGACTCAGTCCTGCAGTAGTTGCAAATAAAACAAAGTCAGAGCAGTGTGTAAAGTGGTGGGTTTGCTTAAAGTGAGGGTTAAGGTTGTACATTAACGCCAGCAGCTCTGGGAGGAAGCACAGTGGTGCTCTGTGTAAAATGTTAACAGCCTGCTAACATTTGCCTAAACAATAAGTACAGCTGGCTCATGGTGCTAAAGGAAAAGTCATAGGATCACCAAAGTTAGAAAAAACACATATATTTGTATCACATTTCACAGCATCCACTAGTTTTTCCAGACATTTCATGTAAAACCAAAATAAAAGGATATCAGTAAAACTCTTGGATGTTTTGAGCTATTACTGAAGAGGATAAAATAAATGTTGACAGGAAATTATGTGACAGAACTATTTTAGATCCAGGCACATAATGGGCCTCAGCAAGGGTTTTGGGTTAATTTATTTTCAGGACTTAATGGGAATTCATGTCTTGTGCTGCTTCAAGATACAGACGCCTGGTATTTATCTGTGTTCCATCCTCAGGGTGCTTGAAAGTCTAAAAAAGTTTGGAATTTTTTAACTCCTTGAAAAGTCTTGGATTTTGGGTGAAAGTCTTAATTAAGTATTGGGGTAGGATTTTTACAGTAGAATTTTAGCGTATGCTCAAATCATTGTGAAATGAGAAATAAAAAAGGTATGATGAATTATGTGTTTGTTCATTCAATACTATAAAAATGAACTTTTCTAATAAACACGACTGGTACAATCTTTAACCAATGAAGTAGGCAGCAGACACACATGTATAAATGTACATCAAGTCAAGGTCTTCAGCAGGGGGTGGGATAGTTTAGGAAAAGTCTGGAATTTTAATTTGGATAAATGGCAAGCACCCTGATCACAGTGTGGATTTTGTATTTTCAATATGCTTAGTGTTTCTTGACCCCTGGAGAAGCTGTCTTCAATATTTTGCCCATTCAACTGCAAGTTGACAACTCCCATGATGCTTTGCCATGCCAAAAGACTGACATGTCTTCCACGTGTCAGTCAATACATATATAGAAATGTAGGTGCATTTCTTAAGACACAATTTTACATTGGAAAAAGTAGAAAGTGGAAAAATAAATAAAAAATATTCTGAATTTTGAAAAAAAAAAAAAGTGTTTGATATGGTTTTAGCTAAAGAATAAATGCACGAAGAGAAAATGGAAACTTATTTTTTGAAAATTTTGATGACATCAGTCACATTTATGTGACTGATCAAAGTGTTAAAACCTGTACAAAAGGTCATGTGGACTCATGAGGAAACCAAGTTACTGTTCTTTCTCCTTTTTAGGTGAAAACAGCAGCAGAATGTTCTGCTTCTTCTGCTATTTATTGGACCTATGTGTACTGTACCATTCAGCACAACCTGCCAATAACACAACACAGCCAAGATTATGCTTCAAACTGGGTTATAGATACACGTAATTTAAATTTTTGTGACTTTTTCCACTTCAGATTTGATTGACATTTAATGGAAACAAAGCCAGGGGCGTTTATGTGGATGTTGTATTAGCTGCTTGATCGTTTTCCATTTGTCAGCATCACTGCCACATTGGACTAGTTAAGTATGGTCAGTAAACCCAAACAAGTCAACAAGAGAGGTATTTTTGGCTAAAAATCATTATATTTTTATACTGTGTTTCTCAACTACTTTGACTGGGTCATTCTTATATCCACGTTTATGATCTATGTTTAAACACTGATTCATTTTTTTAAATTTATGTCTTTACCAATCAATGCTTGGTCTACCTTTACTTATATTTGTTTACATTATTGTTCAGATATGGTGGACAAATTATACAAATTATTAAATTTTATACACTTGCACTACCACAGTGGATCTGGAGTAAAGCAATGGAGATGTGACTGAAGTGTGGATTTTCATCTTTAATTCAATAGGTTTAACACATATATCAAAATAAATGTGCCTAATATTGAAATATATTCCATTAAGGATTGTAAGTATAGTCCCTCCATCTTCAGAAGACAATATCAAGTTTTCCATTTGTGTTGACCCCGATACTTTACAGCAGGGATGTCAAACATACCAAAACCAGCCTGTCAAAGGATCCAATCTGGCCAGTGGGATCATTTTGTGAAATGCAAAAATGAAAAATATATGATCAATTAAAGCTTTTCAATCATTTTAGTTCATGGACCCACACAGAGCAATTCAGTCTTTTTGTGCATCAGATCCATAAAATACTATTGTACTAATCTATAAACACATAAATACACATTTTTCTCTTTATTATACTGTAAAAAAGGAGGATTATGTGAAAATATTTGCAACACAGACTGTTTTTTTGTTCAAATTAAATTATTTTTCTTAAGACTGGTGGATCAGGTTATTTACATTTTCATAATATGCGTTTAGTTTTTTTGGTGTTTTTTTTTTATTCTAAAACATAGAGTAAAGTTTGTAGTTGTCATTATTTCTAGATTAATGTTAGTATTTTACTGGTCCAGCCCATTTGAGATCATATAGGGCTGAATGTGACCCCTGAAGTGAAATGAATTTGAGAGGAGTGATCGACTGATATGGATTTATTTTAT
>JAPTYR010000018.1:45384266-45408062 GCA_029814505.1 Siphamia roseigaster | reverse complement strand
ATTATTATTATTATTATTATTATTATTATTATTATTATTATTATTATTATTATTATTATTATTAATAATAATAATAAAAACATACATTATTGCGCCTTAATGTATTTTTTTACAGTGGCCCTGTAGAGTTAAATAACCTAAAAAACAGCCAATAATGTAATAAATTTGCACGTTTTAAAATGTAATAGGCAATAATGTAATAACTGGCTAATAACATAATAAAAATCCTGAACCGATATGATAATAACTTTTGGACAATAATGTAATAATTTATTATGTTATTGGCCTGGTAAATAAAAAATCTTTGTAAATGTAATAATTAAGCCAATAATGTAATAAGTTATTATGTTATTGGCCAGAAGTTATTACGACATTGGTTCAGGACTTTTATTATGTTATCAGCCAGTTACTACATTACATTTTAAAAATGGTAAATGTGTAACATTATCAGCTCTTATTACGTTATTGGCTTATGCAGGCAAAACAGTGGGAAGATGGAGGCAAACACTGGTCACCGTTATGACAAAACAGCCAAACCAAAAAGTTGGCCTTGAAATGTTATGGTACACCAGCCGCTGCAAGTCAAAACAATCGTTAACGGTTTTGGTTGAACGCAATTAGACTAAAGAATTGGAGGGAAATAATAATGTTATGGACGACGTTAAACTGTGACTAAAATAACGTTAAGTTAATCTTTAATTTTGGGATTTTTCTTCCGTTTAAAGGTTAATGCTGACTGATAATTAACTCAGTGTTGTACAGACAGAGGTTACATGCTACATTAGCTCCCACGGTTCCGCTAACTTCTTGTCCATTCAGTGAGTCATCATGTAGGAGTCGGGGAATGTGTTCCCTTCTACTCGAGTCAACTTTTTAAAAGAACATTTACGCTCTTGGAAAGTGACCGTACTCACATATCCATTAAAATGTTCGTTTTCCTCCTACATCTCAGCAAAAACACTGTTAAAACATGTTAATTTGCGTTGACAAACTAGGGCATTCCAGATGTTTTGCCTTCAGTTAAGCCCCGCCCCCAAGAATACGCCCAAAACTGTGGAAGGGTCCATTGAAATTGGTTTAGATTCTAAAGTTTAGATGTCCTCATAAAATTAGTCTTGGCCCTTTAAGGGTTAACAGTAACTGTGACTTTGCTTGGTGACAAGTGTGTCACGTGACACGGGCCAATAGAGGAAGTAGCGGTGTGTAATGAACCAAACAGACGTAATGAAGATACCAGAAACATAACGACAAAAAGTGTCTTTGTGCCACGTATTGATAAATTAACTTTAATGCTGCCAAACTTGGAGAAAATCTTTATGGTACGAAAATGGAAAAGGCAGTCAGCATTTTCATACTTTCCGTCGTTTTCTTGGCGTCGCAGGTAAGTTCATGTACGATGAAGAAGTGAAACTGGACTGGATGGCTTCAGTGTTAGCTAATGGGGCCTGACATCTACGACAACCATATTAGCTCAGCCGTGTGACCTCTGGCAGCTGTTTACACCTCGTTTTCTCGCTTGTCTCTAACGTATGCTTGTCTCAATAGCGGACAAATTTCCCATGTAGTTCAAAGGGTAAAAAAATAAACGATCACAAGCGATTGCTAGCTCGTTGTTACTGTTTGTGCTGTTAGCGTTAGCCTGAAGGAACTTTGTTTTTCCAGTACCTATAGCTTGTTAAGAAAAGTATACTAATTGTTGAACGTAATATAGAAATCAAGACGTAACCAAAGTGTATTAATATTCAACCGTAAGGCGTTTAAAATTGAACTCAGTAGTGGAGTTAATGGTAAATGAAGGGCTTGGGATTCCCCTACACTTCCACCTTCAGTTTCCAGTTCACAGCACAATAACATGGGTATTAGTTTGACAGATTTAAGGTGGACTAGCTTGACATTAGGCTGGGAAAAGTCAGTCTCTACAGAAAGCTTGATGATGGCTGGAAAATCACATTTTCATCAAATATTGTGGATTTTATAATCTGTGTATATACAGTCGCGGAAAAAAAATGTGTGTTTTTATTGTCCCTTCAATTTCTTGTTCATTTTAATGCCTGGTAGAATTATAGGTACATTAGTTTGGACAAATATAATGATTATAAAAATTGCTCATAAGATTTTAATTTCAGAGGTGATGTATATCCCTTTTCCATGTGTTTTTTAAATAACCAAAATCACTTCAGTTCTTCCATCAATATTTATATCATTGTACTGACAAAAACAATGCTTTTAGGCATTCTACGTTTTCTTTTCTGTCTGTTTTAGTCACATGATACACACAGGAATTAACACTTGATCGCATAACCATTGTTTTTGATTGCCTTTGGTCTAATAGGTTTTCCACAACTGTATCTTGATCTGTTTTTATTGTTTCCTGCCTTCTTTTTTGGCACCATAGGGAGCAGTTCCTCAATTTCATTCATCCCTGTACTTAGGATGCCCATAAAATGACAATAAAGACATCTTATGTTATCTTATATTTACAGATCGGTTTATTACGTGCATTGTTCCACAATAATTCCTCTTTACTGATTTAGCTGGTACAATGCGTTATGTGATACTATCCTTTTTATTTACAGATTCGTATGAACCGGTAAGCTATTATTTGTTTGACAGTTCACACTTATCACACTTTATCTTTTCATACAGATAAACTGCCAGGAGGCGATTTTGCACATGTCAAATAACAGTACAGAGAAGGAGTACTGTATTGTCTACAATCAGCTCTGGACTCCTTTGGCACAGACACTTGATGCTGCTGTAAGTTTTTGAAACCTTTGCAGACATTATACCATTGTGATTGATTAGTATTATACTAGTTGAACCATTATGTGTGTTTCTGTTAATATTTTCACTATTGATAGTGAAACAGAAAAAGGCTTTGGTTGTCTGGCTGTCAAAAATAGACAACTAATTTTGTGGTGAACTTTTATGTTACAGCCTGTCTATTTAGGTCAGTTGCTGATGAAGTACAGTAAATGAATGTTGACAGGAAACTAATAATCACAATTTGTAATGCACTGAGATTATGTTTATCTGAAGTTGTAACAAACTGGAACTGTGACCTGTAATATTATTCTCACAGCTGCATTTGTTGTTGTCATTGTCACTTATTGGATTGTTTCCACTTTTCCAGGTTCAGTACCCTTTGGTGGATTTGACCTACACTCTGCTATGTAACACCTCAGGTGTCACCCCAGACACAGTTAAAGGAAAAGCTGTGGTGGTGATGAGAGGGGAGTGTAACTTCAGCCAGAAAGCACTGAACGCTCAGGGCCTTGGAGCTACATCTTTGCTCATTGCCAGCAACACATCTCTGGTACAACATGTACATTTATCATTACTATGAGTTCAGCATGACCTTTGAAGTATCTGTATCTTTTTTCTTATCGTTAAGCCCATGTTATGTTCTTTTTTTGCTTTGCCCAGTCACAACAGTTTCAGTATCTGTTAACCAGTATCACTAAAAAAAACAATGTGACATCTTAGATGTACATGTAAAAGTGAATCAGATTAAAAACCAGAAGGAGAGTACCATGTTTGAGAATATGGGGATTCCCGTCTCATATGGTTTATGTCAGCTATCTAATGCCTGTAGTTTGTTCTTGGATACTGGTGAATACTAATGATTCCTTCACGTGCTAATGAGAAAATTATCTTTTCCACTTATGAATTTGAAATTACCAGAGCGTTCTGTTCAAGTGCTTTTGTTGTCAATGGCTGACACGCAACTTATCATAGTCGCAGTAGCAGCAATAACAGACATGTCGAACAAACAAAAGCAGTTGTGTATAACTCAACTTTCCACAGTGCACGTTGTAACAAATTTCCGAAAATGTCTGAGCGACCTCCTGGCTCTGTTTGTAAACACATGTAGTGTTTGTGGTGGAGTACACTTTGAAATTGTGGACCATGAGGGAAGATATTCTAGTGTGTAATCATGGAAAGACTAATGGATTCATGATACTTGGGCTATGACTCAGTCTTTACAGATGTGATGAAAAATTGGAAGTGAAAATCATACGCAGTTTCAAAGGCAAAGCATATATTTTTTCATTTGTGCTTATAAATAGAACTGCTCAAATTGGGCTCGTCCACTCAGGAAGTGGTTAAGAGAGAGCAAGCAGCGTATCAAGAAAACAAATCAGTGAAATGTTAAAATTAAACATAACTTCCTGTTTTAGACACAGCGATTTTATGAAAAAGAGCAGAACGATCATGATTTGATTATAGTTTAATACACACATACATATATGTATATTGTCAAGATCTAGTGCCACAAAAATGTTGACCTCAAACAATTGTTTAAAAAGTGATTGTTGTTTGTGTCAAGTGATAAATGCATAAAAGAAAACTTAGGACCCATGAATGTCCATGATGCTAATGTGTTCCCTGTGGGTGGCATCTTATTGCCTTGGCAGTGGTTGCACACTTTTGAGTGGTTTATATATTGTTTTCTGGCAACCAATTACTTTTTTTGTTTAACAATTTAGCACACATTAGTCAGAAGTCATCCTGTAAATAAGGTGTGGACATTTCTAGTAAGCCTACCCCC
The DNA here is from genome assembly GCA_029814505.1 of Siphamia roseigaster. Taxonomy (NCBI): domain Eukaryota; kingdom Metazoa; phylum Chordata; class Actinopteri; order Kurtiformes; family Apogonidae; genus Siphamia; species Siphamia roseigaster. The sequence goes on along the minus strand of JAPTYR010000018.1, from coordinate 45,403,510 downwards.
CTGATTTAATGAATCCCTTCTCTGCTCTGAATTTTTAGGTCACTCCAACAGCCAATGAGTCTGACTATCTAAAAGTCACTATTTCCCTGGCTCTCATGCGGTTCAGGGACTTCGTGGAAGCAAAGAAGGTTGGACAGTTTTTTTTAAATGACTTTATTCTGTCTGATGCTCTAGATTTTGCTTTTGTGAAACTTAAGACCAAGGAGAATTTTAAAGACGTATTACAGCTCATTTATTTTTTTTAAATAAAAAAAGGATACAAATGTCTCTATCACATCAGAAGGTTCTGAACTGTACACTAATGGTTAGTTTGTTACAGTTTAATTCCTCAGTGCAAAATAGCTTGGGTTGAATAAAAATATGACTTTATAATATTGAATGTACTTTTACCAAGACTGGATCATTTTGCCCTCCTGTTGTTAAGGTGGGCAACTGAAATTTAGCCAAGTTTAAAGGCATATCATACCTGTTATTTGATTAAATATAATATTGCCCCCTGTATAATAAAAAGTAGGTGTGAGTCAGTTCTTCTTCTCATGAGTTACTCATCTCAAATCCTTCTAGTACCTGTTTTTTCAAGATTGAAGTCCATCGTCTTGCAGTTTCTTGCACCCTCAGAATGGTGTACTGAACAGAAAGAATGCTTTAAAAATCAGCCTTTTTTTTCTTCAATATTTCTGTATGTCTTCAGATATTCCATGATGACATGCAGGTGAAGTTATACGCTCCACCACAATCAAAACTGGACCCCAGCATCGCAGTCATGCTTCTAATTTCCGTCGTCACAGTGGCCTTGGGTGGCTTTTGGAGTGGGGCATGTGAAAGGTATGGTATTAGCCTAAACTTTGTATCTCTAACAAATTCATATTTATCATATTAGACATATTTTATGTTGCCATTATTTTTAATAGCCACTGATTTCGAATGGCATGTAATAGAACAAGTGAAATGAAAATATCTTCTGTTCATTACAGAGACCGTTTGAAAGCTTGTGCAACAGGGGGAGGGGGTGCAGAAAGCAAAACAGACAGCGGAGAGCTCTTCCTGTATTCTCCTCTTAAAGTGGTCATCTTTGTTGCTCTGATGTGTGGGATGCTGGTTCTTATGTACTACTTCTACAATGTTCTTGGTGAGTGGGGGGCCTCCACCATGAATTTTAGAATAGAATGGTAGAAATCTCAGTGTAGGATGACAATGCCTGGTTTTCTGGTGCATTAATTCAATTTGTTGTTGTTTTTCTCAGTGTACATCATTATTGCTATATTCTGCCTGGCATCTGCCTCAGCTCTGTTTAGCTGTCTAGATGCAATCATGGAAAAACTGGGCTGTGGCACAGTGAGGTATGACTGAATTCTTATTTATTTTTTTCAAAGATGGTTTAACAGAGTAAAATAACAAACATAGACTTCAGTCAGTAGGGTCTGCGTATTCACACTGCATAGTGCTAGCATTTGAAAGCCTTACTTGTGTTTCTTATGAACTTCTCTATAAACACTAGAACTCTTCATGCATATGAGACAGACAATGTGGTCACAGTCGAAAGATGCAAAAATGAGTCATGTCTGTCCTAACTCACAATGTCTGTCTGAACTGTCCTGTGGCATGCTAGCCTAAACTACCAAAGGCATTTGTTTATTTTATTATCTGTACTTTTGTAGCTTTTCCATCCGAAATTGGAACTTTTCAGTGAGGTCTATTATTCTGGCAGCTGTGTGTATCACCATAGCAGTGGTGTGGGGAGTCTACAGAAATGAAGACAGGTAATGTCTGCTCATATATGCATGCCAGTCCACCTATCTGGCATGCAAGACAATAAAGGTTCATGAAATCAAAGTTTCTGATACATGTGAATGCATCCAAAATTTAAGTTTGAACATTTAGGCTGTTGTTACTGTATTTCTGAAGACAGGGGCACTGTTTGTTGAGTATTTAACAAGGTATTATTACTGTATGTAGTAGTTGCAAAGGAGCAGCTTTTGTTTATTATATCTTCAGCTAGAGCTTGGTTCATTTTTTTCCAGCCTAATTTTTTTTTTTTCTTTTTCATCTGTGAGTCAGAGACAAAAAAGTAATTTTTTTAAAAACACATATTGGTTTTAATACATTTATTTCACTCCGTGCTCTGTCTTGTAAAGAATTCGCAAAAGACATACAAACCATTAAATAATACAAAATCTCCAAATTTTCCATACTTTTAAGCATTTTGTTGTATTTTTTATATTATGAAGCTAAACTGGTTCTAAAGAATAAAACTATTCTTTTTCCTTTTTATGTATCCTTTTTAATTAAATCTAATAGTTGAATGTTTTGCTATTGGAATAATAAAAAACATATACAAAGTATAATATACAATACAAACTATACATATACAAAAAATATAATTTTAACCAATAATTGGAACACTAAGAAACTAAACTATGAAAACAGGAACTGTCTTTTTTATGTATATTAAATTATGTTCATGTCTGTGAATGTTTATCTGTAGATGGATCTGGATCCTGCAGGACCTCCTTGGCATTGCATTCTGCCTCAATTTCATGAAAACCATTTCACTCTCTAATTTCAAGGTAAATCACTGCAGCCTGTCTCCTTTGACACAAAGAAATTTTGTAATTTTGTACTTGTTGTAATCCTTATATCTCTACCAGGTTATCATAACTTAGCTCTGCCAGTGGTATGACATGAAATTGCCCACTACTCCAAACCTGAGCAGTTATGATAGTGCTAAGCCGTTTTTCATTTTTCCACAGATTTGTGTGATTCTTCTTAGCCTCCTGCTTGTGTATGATGTCTTCTTTGTTTTTATCACTCCTTTCTTCACCAAGGTATGGGAGTCATTGCACAGCATCACCATAAAATGCTATTGAATAAGATAATTAATATTCAGATTATTTGATGTACTAAGTTATTCAGTTGGTCTTTCGATTATATTCAAGTAGCAGATTAAATAAAATATGATTATATGATTATATTATAAATATGATAAGTGGTTTTGTAAACTGTTGGGCTGAGTTCATAATCTGTCATGGTTTTCCAACAGAATGGTGTTAGCATCATGGTGCAGGTTGCTCTGGGCCCAGATGCTTCTGGAGAGAAGGTGAGACTGTTTACATTTTGGTCTACCTTAAAGGAGAACTCCACCAAATTGTCCTTCTGGGCTTTTATTATTTTATTCCATTAGCCATTTAGAGCTATAATATGCAAAGAACATCATTGGTCATCATCTCAGGAGCTGTATTTATTAGTTTCCTTAATTCAAACACTGAAAGATTAGTGCATGAATACATACTTTGGTAGGTTGACCTGTGGGGAGTTTTCTTCTGCATGTCCTGTCAAACAGCAGCTTGTTTTTAAGCTCAGTTTGGTGGAATTCCCTCATGTTTGTACTGGCTTCTGTAACATCCTGGCTGATTGGTATTGCTTGGTTATTAATTCCTGAGGGAAACAGTAGATGGAATGACTAACATTTTGCACTGGGGTTTGGTGGGCTTTGTCGTAGACACAAGGTAACATGGTGGAAGTCCCTGCTGAACCCCAGGCCCCCTCAGAGAAAGTAAGGCTTGTGTTGTTACTATGACGCTTAATATTTAATGTTCTATACTTTTATGATGACAGCATTTCATAATTGTCCTAATTTCTTGTTGAGGTTCACGACATAGTGAGTTTTATTAACTTTATCAATGCGTGGTACTCATATTCTGCTTGCTTTGGTCCTGGTCATTTGTTTCTGTGTCTGCATTCTTAAGAAGGCAGAGACAGGCTTTTCTCTGCCCCCCTCACAATGGTTAAATTGTGAACAAAGGGAAATAAATACATTCATAGATTCTCACATGATGATCAGGTGAGGGGTACTTGAGCAGTTCTGTTCAGTGTGTAAGTGTAAGAGCAGTTTATTCATGTTGATCACTGCACGACCCATTTGGTAGTCATGTAGGCTTTTTGTTTATTAAATTTAAGATTTATGTCTACATTCTGCTGAAAGCATTTACTTTGCATTAATGATATGATTTCCCCCACTTTACAGTCAGTGGTAATCCGTAGCCATAGAATTCAGTGAGGAATGATAAGCCGTTAAAGGAAAGTTGAAACAGTGTGCTCTAAAGTTTTTTGTTTTCCTGTAATTGAGTACATGTTTGTGTACCTCTATTCCACCTATGATATTGTTTTCAAATAACAGGCTCATATATATTATTAAATATTTTCAGCATCCCATTATATCACTTGTGGGTTGCTCATTATTATTTGTCAGCATTTTGCTGTGAATATCACTGTTGAAAAGAGCAGAAGTACGTTAGAATAAATATCTCTAAATGTGAATCCAATAAAAAAAGCCTCATGACTTCACAACTGTTAATCGATGTGACATGAACTACAGCATATTTAGTCAAATTCACTGAAAGCAGATTAGTTTATTTGCTTACTTTAAGCATCAAAATTTTTTCTTTCTTCAGCTGCCAGTGGTGATGCGTGTCCCACGGTTCTCAAGTTGGGCTCAGAACCTGTGTGGGATGCAGTTCTCCATCTTGGGTTATGGAGATATCATTGTTCCAGGTGAGTTTACAACACAATAGAGGTGCTTATTGTGTAGTGTTCATTGTTTACCCATTTATATGCTTCCTTGTTGTGCCATTAAACGTCTGTCACCAGTTGTGGTAAAGCTACACGATATCAGAGCTGAAACAGGACAAAAAACAGTTGTACAGTGATGAGTCTCTGTGTCATTGTGTGTTCACAGGTCTCCTGGTGGCCTACTGCAGTAGATTTGATGTGTGGGTAAACAGTCGCAAGAGGATCTACTTTCTCAGCTGCTGCATAGGTAAACTTTTGTAGAATTTGTTTACAATACCACGGTGAGATAGACTTTTGCCGATAAAGTTGGAATCTCTTCATCGTCCTCGTTTTATCCCTTTTTATATACCTCAGTAATCATCTCTGACCACATGCAATGGTTACAAACTGAGTCCCAGTTACACTTTCTCTCAACAATAAATCATATTGTCACAATCATTTCATGGAAGTTTATACCAACTTTATGGGCAACTTTATTTCAGATACTTAAAGGACAATTCTGGCCATTTAAAATATATATTCTGTTTGAGGCCAAAAGGAAAATCACGAGAAAATTTCATGTGGGCTGCACTAAGATTGGCACTTGCACGAATTTCTATCAAAGCGGGCGATAACGAGCAAGCTTTTAACCTTCTCCCATGCTCTTACCATCTATCAGAAGCAGATGGCCTGGGTTGTGTGGGTCCATACCATTTAACCCAGTGTGTAATTACCTCCACCAAGGAGGTTACGTTTTTGTCAGCATCTGTCCGTCCATCCGTCTGCAACATATCTCACATATTTAGAGAAAGATTTTGTTGAAATTTCCAGGGAATGTTGAGGTTGGTCCAAGGAACAAATGATTAGATTTTGGTGATGATCTGAAAGGGGAAAAAAAAATTCCATTATCAAAAAAGACAATTTAGTGAATAAATACTGAACTAATAATGAATCCACTTGCAAGAGGTACGTTTTCATGGTTAAGGAATCTAAAGATGGAGACAAAATAATTGTAGGACTGTTATTTGTTCATTTGACCATTATCAACATTCCCTGAAAATTTGAGCAAAATCCATCTGTACCTTTTTGAGCTATGTTGCACAAAGACAGACAAACACCAGCAAAACCTTGGTGGAGGTTCCCAAATCCCAATATGGGGGGAACTGAGCTGCTTGGCAGAGGTCTGCATTCTGAGTGCTTTTTTTTTTAGTTATAGCATTAGCTAGCACAGACATGATATATTTGGAGCTTTTAGAACCAGCGCACGTACCTCTATTATTTTCCGGGTTCCACAGAAGTCTGCACAAATCTACAAAAACTGCAGTGGTTCTCAAACTTTTTATGGTGACGTACCCCTTGAAATATACTTTTTGAAGGAAGTACGTCTAATTTTCACTTCAGTATTTTTGATTGGGGAAAAAAAATTGGCAAGATTTGTTCTTGTACCAAAGGTGTCTATGTTTTCTAAACTTTATAAACAAGTAATATATATTAAACTGTAATATATTTAAAAAGCAAAAAAAAAAAACAAACACATTTTTGAGGTACATTTTGTGGGCAAGATATAAACTGAGAAATGCCCTCTTTCATTGATAAGAAAAAGCAGTAAGTTGGTCATTACTTAATAAATAAACCTTTGATCAATAAACAGTATTTACTCAGTTACTCAAATCAGCTCATTTGGAATAATATAAAATATAAATGTTCTTAAATGGTTTCCAAAGTTTAAACAAGATGATTGACAATAAAACTATTTTATGAATGTATTTATTGTGTTTATATTTCAGTATTAATTGTTATTATTTATTTTGTATTCAGTACACAATAATTTATTTATATATTTTTCCCAAAAAAATTCAAGTACCCCTGGGCTTCCTGGAGGTACAGTACCCCACTTTAGTAACAGTTGTTATACTATATTTTGTTGTATTATTTATTTATTTATTTATTTACAATATGTTGAGTCACTAGATGGTATTCAAATGTATGGAATGTAATTTCCATACCTGGTAACAACTCTCGAAGGATGAACATTCCCAGGTTTGCAGGTTTATTCACCCAGCATTTTGTTAAAGGACCTTATCCATCTAATATTTCTGTCTATGCTTCATACTTACCCCAGTATTTCTACATCAAGTTAGGGTTTGTTTGTTTTTTATTGTCCAGTACAAGCTCAAAGTTAACATCTAAGTTTTAATTTCTTTGTTTCCACATTGCTCACAGCTTATCTGCTAGGAATGCTGATAACCTTCACTGTCATGCTGCTGTCTGGAATGGGCCAGCCAGCTCTTCTTTACCTGGTGCCTTTCACCCTCATAACGTCTGCTGTGGTGGCAGGGTGCAGAGGAGAGATGAGGCAGTTCTGGGCAGGAACGACTTATGAGGTGAGACGAGGAGAGAACTAAACACAATCCTGAACCGGTTTGGCTTTGAGGTGTTGCATAACTGCTACCTCAGTGCTTTCAGTCTGGCTTCTGTGTATTTCAAGTGACGCTTTCTTCTCTTGTATTTGACATAAGCTTGCCACGACAAGTTTATGAAATCCAAGTGAAGACAGTGCCATTGCTCAGTATTCACCCAAAACTCTCAGTAGCGGAATTAAAAACACTTAAACACTCAGATGTACTCCTGGTGTTGTAAAGTTTACATCAGTGTTTCAGTAAACTTAACATATGTTGTTAAGCCATAAAAAATGTCGAATAAGATGTGTAAATAGATTATTGACATCACAGATGGCATGGGGAATATGAGCAGGATCATAAAGTCAAGTACCAGGTTCTTTAAACAGCAGCTTATCTTGTGAAAATCAAAATGGTGGTTAGTTGCATTGAAAGAATCATTGTAATACATGCAGTGAATTTGTTCCACTCTCATATTTTTTGATTCCTCATATATTCTAGGAACTCACAGTTGACAGTTACTGCTTGTGTAGTATGGTGTGTAAAAATAATCATTGTGGATTTGTGCAGTAGGTCTTCTGACCACATTGAGGTGAATGTCTCTGTGATGTTTTATCTTCAGTTTCAAGTACCTACAACTTTACATACTAATTTACCTACTGGCCTGGTATAACCTGAAGGGGTTGCTTGGCTGGATGCAAGTTCCTGGAAACCAGAACCTAGTATTTGTGGAATGTTTCATGAAAAAAAAAGATCAAAATAAAATGGATATGTGAAATATACTTCAGTATTTAAGAGAGTGAGAGACAGAGGTAAAGAGCAGAAAGGATATATAATTCTGCCCTGACTTTATCTTCACCAGGTCTTGGACTCATCCAGGGAACCTTTGTTACCAGGTGTGCTTCCCTTCGCATCGGGCCCCCCACCCCCACTCCGTGCCATTTCAGTGTTGCTCACTTCTGTGCCTTATCATTTCACCAGCTTCTTTTATCACCTTTTCTTTTTGACATTTTAACTCCTGATTTCCAGGGTCAGAGTTGCGCACAGATGCAACTGATGATATATGTCAGAACCCAAATAAACCTAGGTTTGGAAAGGACAGTTTGTCCCACTGAAAACACACTTGTGATTTTACGAGGTTGTGGTTCTAATTGACTGACCACTAGGTGTCTCTAGCCAATAGAAAATCATGTTTTGATGCCATAACCCTTGTGTGTGAATGTCAAAGCCATGGCCCTGGAATACCATTAATTTCACTTCTTTATTTCTGCAGTTTGTTTAATACTTCTCTGCTTTCTTCACACCTCCATCCAACCAGTGGGAATTAATGCTCACTCCATTCTTCATACAGTTTCCAACACGATGTTGCCCTCTGCATGCTTTTGCTTGCAGTTAACCTGGGAGAGATGTGGCATGGATTTCTGATAGTGTTGTTTGGGGGTTTTTTGTTGGTTGTGTAGATTGTACTGCTTGCTCACGCATATGCAGTACACTTTCCGAATTTAATTACCACTTATACAATCGTCTTACCTTAGTTATTATGATCCAGTGAGTTGCAATACCAACTCAAAAATCTATTAACATTTGTCCTTTTTTTTTCCCCAGAGGGAAGAACTGACCACTGTGTAGATGGAGACAAGTGCTGAAGATGGATTCAACTGTGCTCATGTATTTTTTTACAGTTTAATAGCAAATTTGCAAAGCAAGGGAATGTGTTGATTATGAACAGACTCTTAAAAACCCGTACATGGTTATTTAGAACTGAGTGGAGGCTAATTAAATGCTATGTAGGTAAAACTAAGATGTTTTAAGTGACTCAAAGGCTTCTTTGTGCCTGGAAGATCTTTCAGAATCATCTTCAGATATCTGTAATGACATTGCCTCTATGTAATGCCTTGGTGAAAATGGAGGCGCATTTGACAAAATGAGAAAGCACTTTATTATTTAGCTTAACAGTTGTTTCTTCAGAGGTGGGGTTTCAAATTACAGTACTTGTAGCAACAAAATAATTCACTTTTGATAACTGTTTCTGGGGTTTCTGTGTAATCTGTTTGTATGATGTGATTTATCTTAATGCCTTATATTAAATGAACAAGTTCTATTTAATGCTTGTGTGCATTTCTTGACTTGCACACCGCTGTCAAAGCAACCATTACTGACTTTGTGAAGAGACATAAAACAAGTTTTGAAATGTTTGTTGGGTTTTATGGCTTTTGAGGTAACTAGACATGGGGGAGTGCCAAACATTAACCCATAAATTCTGATAATGAAGTTCCACCTTTTTTTCATCAATGTTTTACCTCCGCATTTAATTTCTGTTAATAAAATACTCTACAAGATCTGTGTGAGTTTACCTACAATGTTGTATTGTAAGTCATCGCAAAAACCCTCAGTACCAAAAACTGTGTATGATGGCCAAGAATAAGATAATATTTTTTTTAATTGTATTTAACCAGGAGAAAGGATCCCATTGAAATTAAGAACCTCTTTTCCAAGTGAACCCTGGTCAAGAAGCAGCATAAAATACAACACATAGTTAAAACACAATAATTTACCAAAGGAAAAACAAGTGCAAGTCATTGAGTTACTCTCTAGCACTTTGATTTTGGATTTAAAAGAATTCAAGGACATCAGTCAGTTTCCAGTCTTATAGCAACATATTCCATGTTTGAGGAGCAGAGTAGACAAATGTCCTTTTACCCTGCCCTATACCTGTGAATGGTACAGAAAGGAGCAATTGCACATTTGATCTCAGTAAGAATCCAAATTTCTTGTTAAACTACAGATATAGGAAGCCAACAGTCCAAGGATGACCTTTTAAATAAAGGTCTCCCAGTGGACAGGGCAGGCCATCCCACTGTGGAATACAACTCGAGAGTGGTGTGTCATGGTTAGAATTAGTAACTAAGAAAAGCATGATAAACCGTGTCAACCATTTGAAGATATTTGAATGATGCATTCATATAAAGTAAATCCCCATAATTTAACTGATTTTTTTTTTCTTTTTGAAGTAACAGTGACAAGGCGCTTTTATTATAGAGCTACAATATCATAAAATGTTTCACACAGTTAAGCAGGGGCTCACTGTAGCTGTTGTGCATACTGTGTAATAGTGATTCATATGGACACAAGATATACAACGAATTGAGTTACTTTTTCCCTTACTGTCTAAAACATGAAAATAAAGTGGTACAGAAGAATATTTTTTAAATATTTTGAATACCAGCAATGTCACTTATTAGTAAACGTTTCCTTGAATATTTTCTTATATTCATTCTTATATTCATTGAATATTATTCAAAATAATCTCATCTGTTGCCTGTATTCCATCACTAAAACTAACTAGTAAAAGGCTGATTAATACTCCAGATGTTACTAAAATCCTTCAATCTCAGTGACTTGAGGACTTAACATCTTCCTCTTGAAATCCCGATGAAATGTTTGTTTGACAATCTTTGAAAGTATTTTGTGATTTTTGCGAGTCTGACACAGTCAACCAGGTCATGCGGGTCGGACCAGACCAGACCGGGAGGACCAGAGCCTGTTCTTTTCTTCTGTCCCTCTCTGTTTTGGGAACTAAAACAAAGCGCACATGTGGTCGTGGCTCCGCCCCCCACGTGACCCGGGCCAGGCTGACTCAGCCGGCTCGTCATACAGCGTCAGTCTGGAGTCGCACAATTATGAAAAAGCAACCTTCCGTTGGAGCTGCAACCGAAGCGGATCTCTCTAACGTCCACCGGGCTTTCCTTCCAAGGCTAACCGAGAGCACCGCCGATAGATGGATAAAAGCCACGACACAGCTCTTCCTGAGTCTCAACGGTGAAGAGAATGGTATGTGGTCGTCCGTGGGCTCCGCGTGCCCACCTCTGCTTTTACTCTCGTGTCAAAGTGGCGCTGAGGATCGTCGTGACTGATAGAAGGGGGCTTTGAGTGGCAGGTCCCCCCCGTGCATGCTGTCTGTCGGGGACCCAGCCGAGGTACGGGTGGTGTTTGTTTGGTTTTGCTGACTGTCAGGCCGTTCAGCTCAGACCGTGTGTCTCGGGTGTAATCAGTAAAGTGCGCACAGTGACACAGTGTCTAGCAAGAAAACCCCCAAATCACACACGGGCGTAAGGTTAGCAGGCTAAAAAGCTAGCTCGCTAACGCTAAATGCTAGGTATTCAACCTAAGCTAGCGTAACTAGCAGCGGGACCTGGATGGTATTAGCGGTGATAGACAGCACAAACAGAGGCTGTGTTCAGCACATAGTCCTCCAGATAATGGACAGAAGGAAGAGTCCAGTTCAGGACAGCTGGCACTTCTTTAACAAACATTTGTGCCAGATGTCGAGACAACACACGCTGTCATTGCCAGTAACAAGTCAATGCCACCTTGAGTGTCTGCCAAGTCCGCTTTCACTGGCTGATTTTATTTCCCGTCCAGCCTCTTTGATAAAGTAAAATCAGTCTGAAATTGTGTATTTGTAATTTTCACATTAATGACAGCTTTGTATCTGTGAGGTTCCACTATCTAGGCCTAACGCAGACATGGTTGAGTGTTATTATAGTTATTATTATATTATTATTACAGTTAGTCGTTTTAGTGTTTGATTGGATTCTGCCTTTGGACGTTTCCTGACTTGTAGAAGACGAGTAAATAGAGAAGACATCTTAGCAAGGTTGTGAGTCAGATTTGACCACATGGGGTTGTTAGTACGCAGTGTGCCTGAGCTGGGTCAAACTGACGACAATGCATGAATATGAGGAGTTTTGTGTTAAAAGCGTGGTGCTAAATAATATAGCTTATTATGGTGCATGTACCTTTATATGAAATAATGATTTGGGTTGTCATTCATGCAGAAAAACGTTGGAATAACCTCATGGAAGTATTATTGCGTCTTATTTAAAATTAATCTTGCATTGCCTGCATTGGTCTGATACTATATATTCCTCTCATCCGTGTCATGTGGATGCAGCCCTGCTCCCAAAGGCCTGTCTTCTGCATTTGCAGAACTGTCTTATTTCCAACAGTGCTGGCCTGAGGTGGTCACATGCTGCAGCTTACTCCTTCATGAGGGACTCTGCTGTTCTGCTGCTCTGAGCAGTCCTGCACAGCTGAGGGTTGCAGGATCACTAATAATTCCATGATGTCAAGTAATGAGGCTTCATCAGAGTTATACATAGGGCTGAAATACCATGCAAAAAAATCATGTAGTAAATATTTTGTCTCAACAGTACATTTAGTGATAGTGTTAATTATTTGCATACTGTGTAAATGAAAATGATATGTTAATGAATATGTGTTTGCTGTGGTTTGTACTGAACATGTATGTTCCCTTACATCTGGAATGTGTCTGTTACCATCTTTGCACATTTTATGACCTGCCACTATTGAGGATTTGACAGTGTTTCTGTGAATTGTTCAGTTGTCATGACTGGTTCTATATTAACTCTAAAGAATGTGTCTTAAAATGCCTGCATTTAGGACCATACAATGTAGTCATGTTGCTATTACCATATCACTGTTTATTTTGTATTATGTTTTCTAACTCAAATGTGCACTAGTATGAAAAATCCAACAAAACAATGTTGGGATTGTCATTTTGCATCTTCTCCAGTCTATGTCTCTGCTTAGCATCATAATATCACCATACACACTGGATTTTTTAAATTGCAGTCTTTCATAATTATATAATAGCACAGGCTGAGAATATGATTACATTTGCAGCTCTATTAACTTTCATAATGCAGATGTATTTTGCAAATCAGTTTATTATGTAATTGTGTAAGGTTTAAGTGGTCATCAGCTGAGGCCTTGGTTCTGTGTGAGGTGGTTAAAGGTGGTCTTGCGTCACTATGCTGTGCCCCAGAATAAACTCTTTAACACGAATGTGTGTATCAGCTTGCGTGCTAAGTAACTGTGCTATGCCTTTCTGAGCTCCCGTTATCTCACGCTCCAATCTACTTGCACTGCAAGAGTTTTTCCAGTGCTTCTCAACTGGGTTTTCAGAGAAATTGGTCACAGTCTCAGCGTGTTGATTTTTATGAATGGAGTTCTCCCTGTAGTTCATAAACAGCTGATCTCCACTTGTGCTCTTATTCATTTTTTTCAGAGGCATAGCTCCTGGACAGACTCTGCTTCCATGTATGCACACTGAGAGTCACAGACCACTAGAGAAAACAGTAACTATGTCAAACTAGGTTATCTCCTATTATAAATGCACTCTAACATTGTAATATTTGTGTGACAGGACACTAAAATAAGGATTGCTCAAACACATCAAGGAGTAAATCTAGACGGTGCTGATCGAAGTAGCTAAGGAGTGAGCCCTCTAACTTATTTTATATCTTTCTTTTTTTCTTCATACTGCCTGAGGAACTCATTCAAAATGTAGAGACTCATAAGCAAGTAAACATTTCAGACCTTAAAGAATAAAGTTTAGTTAGATGGGATTAGGGGATGTGGGTGAAACTCCAACTGTATTGCTTCTAGTTGAAGAGCAGACTTGAGGGAAAAAGTAAAATGATTTATATAAGTAAATATTGACATCAGTCAAGTACCTTTCTGGCCCACTTGCCCAACTATCTAAGTAAAGACAAACATGAACTCTAAAACCCAGATGCTCCGAGTCCATCATCTTCTTCTTTATCATCATCTAATCAGAAATTAAACAGTAGCAGCAACCAGGCCCAGTTGATGCTGACTTACTAAACTCAGGCCGTTTAAGCTCAGATTTTGTTTGTTCACATAACTATAGGTGCCAGATGTTGAGAGAGAATACATCACATTCTTTACATTACTATGTTACACAACTGCTTGGAGGTAGGATTCAGGGTGGTATGACAGTATTACATCAGTGCATGCTGTGCAGCCTTCAGAGCTGTATCTAGGGGGCAAATGTGAGAGCCATCACACTTGAGTCTCATGACTACACTATATTAACGGACTATAGTTTTGTGAGCTGCCCAACAGGAATCTTATCTCCGAGCTTTGATGGACTCGTTCTTCACACATGAAACAAGAATGCTACAAGGCTGGTGAATCGATGAGGACTGTCTCTGTTTAAATGTCTCTGCTTAACATGTGATGTAGTCTCCTGATGAGGCTGCTTCACAAATGTAGCAAAAATATTTTTTAGCATACTGTTCTATGTCCAGATTTCATCAAATTGGGTTACACGCATCCAAATACATTCAATATTTCATTAATATCAGTGCAGGGAGAAAAGAGGACATGCTGGGTTTTCATGTGGAAAATTTTAGAGGATGTCTCTGCTTTGAGATAGCCAGTTGAAAATAGATGTTTTGGCTGGGATGCAACTTTAAAAAAATATATATTTATTTACTGATATTTGACAGTTTAAATTTCTGAATGTCATCTATGAAATAAAATATTTAATTTTGTTTGGGTGTGCTGTGGCTGCTAGAAACAAGAACCTTCTTCTGTTGACTTGAATTTTTTTGGAAATATTCACATTTTTATGTACAGGCCTAAATCCAACAGACCCTTCCATCAAACCCAGCTCTTAATGTTATTGATATTACATAATCACCTGATTGCTTTTATTCTTATTAATCATAATCTATAATTAAACTGTAAAAATATCCAGATAAAACTGACACAATGAAACATTTTATCTTCATTTCCAGATTGTGATGGCATTCTTTTAATAGCATTATTTTCTTGAATTTTATGGCTTGCTTTTTTATTAGTATGGCAAGACAATTTAGTGTCCGAATCATATAGCAATTATTTGTGCAATTTTCAGTAGTGATTTGGGTCCACTTGGTTGGTTAGTTATCAAGGAAGATGTGTCGATCACACATTTAGAAATTTATATATTTTTAACCTCAAACCTGAGAATTTAAACTAGTATGGAATAAATTACAGAAACATCTGCACATTTTTCCAGGCGGTATGGCAAAAAAAAAAAGTTTTCTGTGTACATGAACGGAGGCTGAAACATGATAACAAGCTAAATGCCATGACAGGAGAAACACATTCATAATTAATATTATACAAAGCAAACAGGTTGCATGTTGAATTTTTCATGTCCGAGAAACCTTTCCAGAGGAGTAATTTTGATTCTACCATTCAATCATTTTTTGTTGCAATTTTAATAAAGCAAAACCTTGATTTGGTTGAATTGTCTGGCTGAATAATATTTGTGTCTGTATATATTTTACATGTGGACATGCACCGCACACTGAAACTGACCATCTGCTTTTAACCCATCATAAGCAGGAACACACCACACACACTGCAAACAAGGAGCAGTGCTGTAATGCCAGGCACCCAGTGAGCAAATGAGGGGTTACATGCCAATTGCTCAAGGGTACATCAGCCAACAGTTTTGAGAAGTTCTGGGGAATTGAACTCACAACCCTTTGATTAATATTACCCAGCACTACATAGTACTTCTCTCTGCTCAGGCTCGGGTGTGCATTACAGGGTTTTTTCAACAGGGTAATGAGGACGGCACGCCCTCATGCAAGCGGCGAGCACCCTCTTGCCAATATGCAGATTGAACCTTAAGTCACATCATCAAAAATGCTGTTACGCCAAAAACATTCTAATCATCGTAAATACACCGTCAGACAGAGCAAAAATGACCCGAATAGGCGTTTTCCAGACTGAGACCCTATGTTGTTTAGTCATTTACTTCTTGCAGCTGCTCTTGTGAGATTTGAAATAGCTTACATTTGAATATCTTTATTTGTTAAGTTTCAGCATGACCAGAAGAGTTACAGTTTCCCTCTCAGATAGCCTCAGAATGCCCCATTGTACCATCAATTTTTCAAAGGTTTCACACCATTCCGCTCGCTCGGTTGCTTCTTTCCCTTGCCATGTGGTGCTTCCTCATTCTAAATTTTTCTAGAAAAACCCCTACATTATACCAACCTAAATACTACAATTTAGACCTTTTTTAAATAGTGGTCTTTTTAAAGATTATATAATTACACATATGTATTATATTAAAATTACGATTGCAATTCAATTTATATGCAGTTGCCATCAGGCCAAGCATATGAGAATGAACCACTACTCAGAGCTCTACCAACCTTTATCTTTGAATCATATAAATAAATAAATAAAACCTAAACATTAATCATTAATACTTTTATTAGTTCCCATTAATCAACAGCCTCTCCAGTATGTGTCATCAGTTTTGTTTTTTACTGTATCTTTTTTATTACATTTTGTACTTTGTGTGCAGTACTCCTGTGATGTTGTTTCATTCAGGGAGGAACAGTGGAAAGGAATTAAGGTTAGGGTACAAGGAGAAAAAAAAAGCCATGACAAGAGGCTCAGCTAACTAGCGTGGATGATGCCCCAGTTCTCTGCCCATGTTCATACCTGCAGCCACATACCAGTGAATTCATTGCACTTTTTCTTTTTAGTTCCTATAATCCTTTGTAATACAGTCTGTACCAGCATGTTGGGGTAACTGCACCCACTTACTGTTCCATTTGAGTTCTTTTTCCCCAGCAGTTCACCTGTATTTGTTTTTTTAAATATTTGGAACAGATTTATTTCTCCCTCTGTTGGATCAGGAACAGATTGGAAAAGGCTCTGACATTTTATACCAATTCCTTAAAGTGAATATAAAAAATGAAGCTGCAGAAGTCCTTTTGCTTTTTGTTCTCCTCTGTCAGAAGCCCTCCTATTTGTCTCCTGCTCCCACTAAAGCACTGACCCTGTTGCCACCGCTTGTTTCTAATGTGTGATAGAATTGTGAAGCCAGATGTTATCTTGCCCAGTATTACGTCAGACAGGCCTACAGGAATGATAGGTTGACCAGCCAGCCTTGTTGCATTGTTGCGGGAGGAAGAGCTCAGCTGGAAAGGTTTCTGGGTTCAGATTGTTTCTGTGTAAATTGATGAGTATAAGACTGAAAGACAATATGATCTTCTTACGGTCACCTTCTCTTTGGTAAACACCGGTTGGTGCAGGACATTACAACCAAACAAAACACACATAATTACCCATAAACAACACCCCCAGTATCTGACTTTGTTGAACCGAGAGATGGAAAGGTGCTGTAGTATATTTCCTACAGGAACAGAGTAATCAAAAAACTCTGAGAAAGGAGGCAAGGAGGAAGAGGGAGGGAGTGAGGAAGTGGGAGAGTGTTTTTGGCAGGGTTTCTAAAGCACTCCAGTCTTTTGTTGCCTGACATTCTCAGGTACCATGGTTACAGGTTAGCAGAACACAGCCCCGCTTTATCTGCCTCATTAACACTTTCATAGATTGTGACTGATCGAAATTGAAATTAGCATTTCATTGACGGCATTCCTCCACAGCACACCTCCATGACCTCTGCACTGCATGCATCACATCTGTCATTGGTTCAGGTGATGATGCATCACTACAGAACTATTGAGAAGTGTGGGATGTGAGCGTATGTATCACATGACTATGACTAAAGTAAAACATCTGTAGTTGCATATTCTACTCATTGTTTGTCTTCATGCCAATTAGGGATGGAAATTATTGATTAGTCCATTAATCATTAATTGGTTGACCTATTGTTGATTAATGATTAACTGATAAGTGCCGATTTTCCTGAGAACCTTAGTTTCTCTTTTGATAGGGTCTATAAGAACAAAAGTTAAATATTGTTTATATACTTCATGAAAAATGCATGTCATATTCCTTAGTTATTGATTTATTGAACCACTGGATACAGTACATGCAATGGGATTTATGGAGTAGAACTAAAAAAAAAAATAATCTGTTTGCCTATTTGGCCTATAATGTACTGCATGTATTGGGTCTGATCGAGTAGTAACACGTGAACACATTTCGTGTTCAACAGTCTCTGTCATGTAAGCAGAGTAAGTGCTATTCATATGTTATACATAATTTTAGTAGGTATTTCTAAGCACTTTAACACGTATAACGCAATTTGGGGAGAACATTTTTTTTTAGGTGAAAAATATCAAATTACTGCTCGATAACACGTACTTGAAATGGACATATATATTTTTTAAGCTTTACTCAAACATTCAAAACTTGTTCTCGACAGAAATTGATATCAAGTAGGTCAAAACCTTTAGATATGTCATGTTTAGCTATACTGAAAATACATTTTGGAGTAAAATATTGAAAAGGCTGTTTTATTGACATGAGAATGTGGTAACACGTGGACAGGTTGCTATGGTAACACATGGGCACCTGTTTACCATTGTATGCAGCACCCAAAATGTTGACTTATTTTTGAAAATAACAAGCCAGATTAAATCACAATGCTTTCTTTACTGTATTTAATACTAACACAGTGTTATTTGAAACTTATGGTGGCCCATATTGATATAGGTCAATATTTCTTAGTAACTGCTAACAGGCTTTTTTTTTTTTTTTTTTTTTTTAAATGTGACAGCTTGAATACATTTTCACATTTTTCAGACATATTTTTTAATGTCAAATTCAAGTCAGATTTTTTATGTCTGGGATATGGCTATGGTGTAAAAAGTACAATCGATAGGATCAGTTTGAGTTCTTTATATTTTAGAGGAATATGTCATTCAAAATGTAATAGGACTTTAAATATGACATTTCATAGAATACAATGTTGTTGTAGGTATATATTGTTATGTGGGTATTGGATGACTTATTGTGACATGAGATTGTGGTCATATTGTCCAACTGCTGTAATATTATTATTATTATTATTTGATTAGTAATATGGAAAGACTGACATTAAACTTTTATCACAACAGACACTTTGATATAGGAGGAAGCGCACAGCTCCCACCACCTTCCACTGTGCGCTGTGTCCCCAGAGGGAAAAAAAAAATATATGGAATTCAGTAATGAGGCATATTTTGTTCATGTCATCGACTGCATAGGTTTGGCAGTGTAAAAGATAATTAGAAAGCCACAGTTTGTTTTTAAATTAGCAAAGTGTTAAGTTTATTGTAAACTGGCTGCACCTCATGTCATTTGATGCACATCTGTATAGAGAGCACAAGTCTCACTTTTTCTTTCCCCATTTGTCTTAATTTTGGAGAAAAATATGTGAGTAGATGATGGCCATTTCACATAAAAGTCCCTGGTACTGTACTATTTTTATGTCTTTTTTTTTTCTTTATTGACTAAATTACATCTTACATGTTATTGGTGCCATGATTCAAACAGGATCGATGAATGATTTCTTTCCCACCACTACTAAAAATGTTTACCATACATCTCTGCAGGACAGAGTAGGACTTTGCCTCACTATTCAAGTGCCCATTTCCATGTTACGTCACGAAGGCCGTCATCGCCATTTTGTACGTGAATCCAGACGTAAGTCAGTATTAGACTATAGCGAAC
>JAPTYR010000018.1:45354306-45364493 GCA_029814505.1 Siphamia roseigaster | reverse complement strand
ATATGCATAAATCACTTCTAAATAATGTAAAGAAAATAATATTCGAGATTCACCAAAAAATGACTTTAGCTGGGTTATCATAGGCAGGGTCACATTTAGACATAGCCCTAGACTTTTTACATTTAACTGAAATGAAGAAAAAAAAATGACTGTAAAGGCCTAACAAGAGATAAGAAAGATGGTTCGTCATCCTACATGTTCTGATGAGTAGTTCTGCCCAACTGCATACTGTGGAGCTTTAGTCCTGTACTAATTAATGGTGTCTTTTGGGAAATTCAAAATGACCCCCCCATCCCTTGATTTGTCGAAGTCAGGCCAGTATCACCTCTCCAGTGACAACAGTATGGCCAAATCTCTCACATCATTCATATCACCCAACCCTAATACTGCTGTTATGATTTCAAAAGGATGCTGTTGGTCTTAGAAGGTTAGGATTTCAAAACCTGTGTTTTCATTCTGATATAGATCTGCTTTGAGAACAGTGTGTCCCCCCCCAGCCATGCCCTTCTTTTTGTTCATGGATCATATTGCCAACATTCACAGGGTCTTTCTATCTCTTCACTGTCAGTTTCTGCTCTGCATATCTTAGTTTATCCTTCTTCTCTGTCTTTGATTGTGAGAAGAATTTAAAGAAAACTGTTTTTTTTTTTCAGTGTTTCACTTAATTTCCTCATATTTGGTCAGTATGATTCTGCTTGTGTTCTTGAAACTATATTTTAAAACAAAAAGAAAATGCTTTCATTTGTCAAAAAGCTAATGCATTCCATGGTCCATTTCTATTTTTCTTTCACTGTTTACCTTAGAGGGGTGTTATCCTGAGTGTGGTGGGCATAGCAGACCTTTGCCTCATTCCAAATGATTTAGACAAAAGCCAGAAATTTACAAGTGACTGGTTCTGATCGATAGCCTGGAGAAACGGGTTCAGACACTCCAAAGCCAGGCTGAGACCTGTGAGTGAATGTGACTAAAATGCCCACTCAGGCAAACATTTGCTAGCCTAAGACACACCCAGCGCAGTGAAACAGTAACTCATCCTCAAACAGACCCTCGGGTATAAAAGCTCTCAAGCCTCTTAAAGAAAATTGAGTGCTATTCAGACAGCTTCCTCTTTTTCACTCTGATTCAGTTAATTTATTACTTAGCATGTATGCAGCTTTGAGCTCTGAGGAGGCTGAAGAAATGGTATCACTGTAGTCAGAAGTGATTATAGTTTAATCTAAGTTTCACTGACTTATTTCTGACATTCAGACAAGGTAACAGTGAATATGAACATGATTCAGATGGATTCTAGAGGATAATATGGTGAAATAGACCAGTAACTGAGCAGGGATTACATCATGCTCTAATCTACTCTGGAGCTGTATTAGTATGTAATTGACTGCATTATTGCTTCGGTCCTGCTTTACGAACATTCTCTCATACTGCTAGCTTGCTAACAATAAGTACAAAGTTAGAAAGGCTGGGAATGCCTGGGAATATATAAATGTATATATTTATATGCATGTATATTTGGTAACACATGGCTGTACCTCTGCATTTCAGGCACAAACGCATCTGCCTTCGATCAGCTGGTCCTCACTCTTGCCTGGGACCGTGTTGACATTGCCAAGAACCATGTGTTTGTGTACGGACAGCAGCTCCTGGTACGTTTGTGTCTGTGTGAGAGCCAAAGCCTCCAGGGATGTTTGCTAAGCTCAACATTGGCTCCAAACCTTTTGACTTGCCCAAAATGACCTAGAAATCTCTGCTGACCAACATCTCCAGTCTGTAGAGCCAAGGGACTGGACTTGGGCAGGCTGCCATGAACTGCTTGTCTTGACTGTAACATGAACCCTATTACACTTATCTTCTTAGGCTGCCCTCTGTGGTTGTGTTTATTTTAGAACTCAGGAGTTCCCGATGCTTGCACAGAGCGTAGATAGTATTTATTTGTCCAATTTAAGGGTGGTTTTGGTAACTTGGCCTTATTTTGGTCCTCTGTGATATGCATGGCAGGTTTATTTAGATAACGCATTTCATGTACAAGACATTTCAAAGTGCTTTACATAAAACACTAAAAGCCTTACAGTCTGGAGCAATAAAAAGTATCTGTATGAAAAAGAAAAAAGCAAACCAGAAACGGATAAAAGCAGATACAAGTTTTAAGCTTAGAGAGTGCAGATCTGCATTGATGAATAAAAACTCTATTCAAATGCAGCTGAGAACATGCTTTAATAACATGTAATAACATAATATTTGTGTATAGGTGAGCTCTCTGGAGCAGGCCATGTTAGATGCACTGGTGATGGACAGGGTGGACTTTGTCAAACTGCTCATTGAAAATGGTGTGAGCATGCATCGATTCCTAACTATCAGTCGGCTGGAAGAGCTTTATAACACGGTAATATTATAAAACATGCTGGTTGTTAAAGTTGCCTATTTTTTTGTCTTTGAGTGTATTTAAGTCTTTCTTTTGTTGTTGATCGTTTGCTTTGTTTTGTTTTGTTTTATGGACGTCTTCCATTTTAGAAACAACCTCCCAACAATCCAACTCTCCTCCACCTGGTTCGAGATGTTAAACAGGTACATTCAGTTGACTTCAATCATGTTGTTCCACTCATGTTAATTTTTCTTAAAAATAATGTCTTCTGTGTTACAGAGTCACCTGCCTCCGAACTATAAGATCACTTTAATTGACGTGGGCCTGGTTATTGAGTTCCTGATGGGCGGGACTTACAGGTGCAACTACACCAGGAAACGCTTTCGAATCATTTACAACAACCTCCATGGCAACAGTAGGGTGAGTGGAAACTGCTAAAACACCTCTGTTGCAATTCCTCAAACCCCCTGCATCAAGTTAATATTTTCACATCTTCATCTGTGTTTTCACCTAAAGTTAAACATCACCAACACAATGTAAATGAGTTGCTCACACATTGTAGTTTTGATTAAAGCAAGTATTATATAATTTACTATAACTTAATAAGATTGGGCGTTGAAAGGAATATTTTCTTTTCTCTGTTTGTTTTTAAATCAGTCAAACCCAGTATGACAAATCCCATTCATAATTGTCTTTAAACGTCTTAAAAAGCCTTAGCTTTAATTTGAACACTTAAATGACTGAGCTTCTCAAAAAGTATTTTCATGTTCTGTACAGAGATCAGGACGCCACACAGCAGGTCCTGGTTCCCACTTGAGGAAAAGTCATGAGTCTTTTAGTATGCAGGCCGACAAGAAGGAGAAGACTAGGCACAACCATTTCATCAAGACTGCACAGCCGTACAAACCGAAGGTAAACCTCAGCTTCAGAAGGTGTTTCAGAGTTGCATATTAAATGAAGTGTTTATGCTGAAGATAGAGGAAACTGCTTCAACTGAATATGTTTTAATGTCATCTTTACTGTATCGGCTCATTCTGGCAAAAACATTATTTAAAAAAAAAAAACCCACTCTGTAGTTATGCAACTGATGTCAACAAGGTGAAAATAGCAAATATGAGGCCAAACCACTGTTTTTCATCTAATCCTGTTCCTGCTTGTTGCCACCATCAGCTGGAGTCTTCTGCAGAGCAGAACAAAAAAAGAAGCAAAGAAGAGATTGTGGACATTGACGACCCAGAGACACGACGTTTCCCCTACCCTTTCAATGAGCTGCTGGTGTGGGCTGTTCTCATGAAGAGGCAGAAAATGTCGCTCTTCTTCTGGCAACATGGCGAGGAAAACATGGCAAAGGCCCTGGTGGCATGTAAACTGTGCAGATCTATGGGCTATGAGGCCAAGAAGAGTGATGTGGTGGATGACACATCTGAGGAGCTCAAGGAATACTCCAAGTATGCACAGTTGTGGTTGGTGACGTGCAGCTGTAAAACTGATGGCGTTTCTTCAAAAATAAAGTTGTAATTTGATGTTTTCTAGTGAGTTTGGGACGTTGGCGGTGGATCTTCTGGAGCAGTCGTTCAGGCAGGATGAGACCATGGCCATGAAGCTGCTCACCTACGAGCTGAAGAACTGGAGTAACTCCACCTGTTTGAAATTGGCGGTTTCTTCCCACTTGCGGCCTTTTGTAGCTCACACTTGTACCCAGATGCTGTTGTCAGATATGTGGATGGGACGACTGAACATGCGCAAGAACTCCTGGTACAAGGTTCATGTTCCCTCTAGATTTTTTTGAGGGGGGGGGTCACCAGAAAAGCTGAACCCAGTGTAATTTTTGTGTTGGTTTCATGGTTTTTCAAGTGAAATGGACGCAGTAGTTATGTGAATTTGGACTAGCCTCACAATTTTACTTCATTATACTTTGTGACTTAATGAGTGCACAATACAGTATTTCATCCTAATACTACTCATAGCTGTTTTTCCATCATTTTAACACAAACAATCTAAATTTGGCACTTCCTTTCTGTTTTTAAAAATGTTGTTAATAATATAAATAGCCACAGTTTGCAATGCCAGTATCTTGGCACTCGCTTAAATGCATAAACCCTACAAAAGCAACATATAAATCCTTTTACAGTGTGTAACAAGTAAAGTTGTGAATATGCAGTGGCCTCGCAAATCAATTTGACATTCACATGGTGATGAATGCTTGAATTCAGTACCTCATGACCAGTGCTCAACATATTGTATGAATCAGGCATTTTCTTATTGTTCTTTATTTGAATTTAGTAAAATCTTGACCACAGAGGACGCGGTCAAGTTATACCGGTTGGTTGTACTGTTGCACAGACAAAGGTTTGAATGCATATCTACTTCCAATCTCACTTAAAGTATTTTAAACATCTGAACAACTTTTAGTCCTAATATTCATGGTTACCTCAGGTGACTCCCCGGTGCAAGATGTAACAGGTTCTTTTTAAAATCTGGTTGATAAATGATTCACAACACAATAGGTGTGTTCTGTTACTTCGAAACTCTTCAGGAAAGTGAAAAGTCAGGCTATGTGCATTCATATTTTAAGTTTCTGATACAGATTTTAATATTTCACAGATTTTTGTTCTATTGAGTTATGATATTATAACAGTCATAACTGTATAATTTAATGTCCTTAAAATATAACAACATAGTTATGTAACCCCCACTCTGAGTCTCAACACTGATGCACCTCATATAGTATGACAACAATAAAATTAAACATTTTGGGTCCATCTTTTTAATATGTGATAAGACAGACTGTCATATTGTGTAGAATTTGGCTGCATTGCTTCTTGTAGTTTATCTTGTTTTTCATATTTGATAGATTTGATGAAATGAAGACTGGTGTTCAATTTTTTGGTGGCTGTGATTCAAAATAAGTAACAAATATAGCTGCATCCACCCTCATGAGTGTGCTGCTCATCTCTAGGTGATTCTGAGTATCTTGGTGCCTCCTGCCATTCTTCTGTTGGAGTACAAATCCAAAGCTGAGATGGCTCACATCCCTCAGAGCCAGGACGACCACCAGATGACCATGGAGGACAGTGAACATAATTTCCAGAACATAGCTGAAGACATCCAGATGGTTAGATTTGCCCACTCTCTTCACTCATTGTTTATTTTTTTTTTAATTTACAGATTTATTATCTCCTTGCCTTCATAAAGAACAACACCTTTGCGTTGGTGTGTTGTCTAAAAACAGATTGAATATGATGTTTACTTCATTTCATTCACTCTGTTTTTTTTCTCTTAGCGGTTTACTCTGTTCTGCATGCATCTCTCTTTGTCTCATTTTCTCTCCACTTAGTGGTTGTCTAATTTTGGAATTTTTAACCATGTGCAGGATGTGTTTAAGGAGGCCCGATCCCATGACCACGTTGAAGCAAAGAATGACATGGATACACACATTCGCTCCAGGAAGTTACCCTTAACCAGGAAAATTTATGCCTTCTACCATGCGCCTATTGTCAAGTTCTGGTCCAACACGGTATGCAGAAGATTATTCATCATTAATACACTCACCATGTTGTACACATCCTTCTGTCATCTGGTAATGTGTCTAAGTAGGATTCTGAGTCAAAAGAGCTTTAATGTGAGAGGCTTCACTCAGAGGAAAAAGCTGTGTCAAATAGATTATGATCATTGTTTACAAATTTCATCTTCGGTTATGACAACCAACATTGTTTTTTTGTCACCATGTCTTGCACATTTTATATCAACTGGGTCCTATGGTCTATTTGGTTGTTCTTTATTTTGGCCTGTAATGTCTGTTTTGTTTATTACTGTAGAAACAAGAGACTGCAAAGTGTACACTGTTTTGCTATAGGACATGTACTTGTAAATAGTATATGTAGTGGTAAGATATACCCACAGCACCTCCCACAGGAAAGCACAGGGTACATAATGATACAATACCTCGATTATTTGTCAGAAGCCATAAATAGAAACTGTACTTTTCCTTCTGAGTCAAACACTGTAGTCAATTTGTGTCTACATAGATGTCATTACCACTAACCTGGAATTGCACTGTTTTTTTGTTTTGGGTTTTTTTTTTGTGGGGGGGTTAACAACTTCAAAGCTACCATTTTGTCTTTTTCCCATTCAAAACAACTACTACTGTTTCCATATTAAGCATTTTAACTAGGGTGCTTTCACTCATACTAGTTTCCTGTTTGGTATAAAGATGAAACTGGGACGGGAAGTATGAACCTAGTGTTCTGTTCTACTCCCCTGTAGTAAAACAGTAAAACACAAATCGTTTATACAATTGCGGGAGCTTGACACGCAATATGAAGGATTCGAAGGTACAATGCTTTGGTGTCGCATGCAGTACTAATTAGTATATTATCACAAGTATTGAGGATAAATCGGCAACCTTTTTAAAAATTGAGCTGAATACACACTTTTGTTGTCAAAGGGTTATCGTTCATCTTTTCTCACGAGCATTTGTTTATTTATACTAGCCTGAGGCTAATTCTCAGCCATTGAAAGTTTTATTTGCAGCAGCAAGGCTGTTTCTCAGGTTCTTCAGGGCTGGGAGGTGCTGATAGCATCACTGAAATTGCTAGTTTACAATGCAGAGCCCATGCTCGAGCTTATCTACATCTACTGTTCTTGCGTTCAGCTTGATTTGAGCACCTCTGTGCAGCCCTGGGTGACACCACATAGGAAGGTTAATGCCTCCATTTCCTACTCTCGGCACCTTACATGTCAGGGTTCAGCAGTTATTGAAATGGTCAAGGTAATCCAAACTGTACTGTGAATTAACGGTGCTGTGGGTGCATACCTAATAAAGCTGCTCATAGTGTCCTCTTTCACATTTTCCCACAGTTGCTTTAAAGGCTATTTACATTTAGAAAAGAAACCAATAGATTTATTCTTGTCTATGGTGCAAATAGGTATGATGTTATGGCTAATAGAGGGCTGTAAACTCTTTAACAGCACGATGCTCATCAGCCTTTTAAGGGATTGGTAATAACTGTATGTGGATTCAATGAGGTTTTGAAAAATAATTTATTCTCATCATTTAAAAAAAAAAAAAAAAAAAAAAAAATTGATGGATTGATGCCTTTTTAAATGAAAAATTCCCATCCCCACTTGTTGCATAAGACCCCAAACCTCCCACCCTTTCCTCTTGAGAGCAGTCTTTGTCGAGGAACTGTGAATTTCACTTGAGATGGAGAAGATGGAGTTTCTCTCACAGCCCTTATCCACACAGTTAACCACCAGCTGAGCTCTGAGGGCTCAGAGGTCCCCTGAATATAGTTGAGTGTTTGCTCTCAAACTCGCTTCCGAAATGAGCTTCAGCCCCTTTTGAGGGCCTCAGCTGACCTCATCTCAAAATATTTCAGAGACCATGAGCCTCTCACTGCAGCTGCTTGAATTTAGAGGCTCTTTGTCGACAGAGGCCCCTTAATCCACAGGTTAAGTCTCATAGACGCCACCGCCACACTGTCCACTAAAGACAAGCACCTGGAAATGTGACAAAATGAGATTTAAATAAAGTGTTTTCCTCTTTTGGTCTGTGTTGTTCATATTCCTTTGTCTCTTCTGTTTCTAGCTCTTCTACCTGGGTTTTTTGATGTTCTACTCATACGTGGTCCTGGTAAGAATGCCTGAGTTGCCTTCCTTTCAAGAGTGGGTGGTCATCCTCTACATCTTCACATCTGCCATTGAGAAAATTCGAGAGGTAAATTGAAGGAACATGTTAATTTATTTTCATAATTTGAGTTAGTACCCTGAACTTTGGACTAGAGCACGCCTGTATATAAACCACACCTGTCCATAAGCCACGGGTTTCCATGTTATAACATTGTCACCTAAAAAGTAAATTAAAATGGTTTTTCATCAAAGTATAGTATGGAAAGGTAATAATGGAAAACAGAAGGTTTTCTTTGAGTTCAAATGAAATTATTCCCAGTATATAAAACGGGTACAGTATGTGTGAGCTTGTGTCATATCTGTAGGTTTTTCATTGTTAATGTGACTAAAAACGAGATAAAAAAAAAAATGAGGTAGTAAAAGGTTAGTAATAAAAGCACATTTTCTCTTTCGTTTTTTTTCAGTAGATTTATTGGGGATTTCCTTTGGATTCATGCCAATACTTAATTGACTGCGTTTGTGCCGGCTGTGGATTCACAGACTTAAAATGACTTGAAAGACACTTGAAAGTGAACCAATTTTTGTTTTTTGTTACAGTAGGACTCTTAATTTATTTAGAAAATATAAAGACTAAAAATAAGTTAATTACTTCTGTTGTAAAATCATTCTCGTTTAACATTATGAATAATATACGGATTAATTCTCAGACACTTTCAAATTATGACAGTCTCTGGAGAGCTTTATTGGATGTTTTCATTTAGAGTTTTTTTGTATATTTGTGAAACAATATTAACATTTTAAGGTTTACCTCAAAAATACTCAATTTTCATTTGAGTAGAAAAAACATGCGGGGATGGGTAAAAAAAAAAAAAATGGAGGGGTACAGGCACAAGTAAAGCTAAACGAAGTGCGGGTGGGTAGTGGGACAGTAAGTGAAGAAATAAAAGCAGATTCATGGATGAAACCATGAATCCATGGTTGATCCACAACTGGTTTGTTTTATTTTGAAGGACCTTTATGTCTGGCCACAGATAGCATTGATGCACACAGCAGCATTGATGGTGATGAAAATAAAGCCCTTAAAACTGAATTAATAAGTAGATGATGTTTCACGGATCCGGTTATGGGTCTAATGTTCGCAGGCAATAAGGTAAAATCATCATTTAAGCTGCATTAAAGTATAAGCCACGGTGTTAAGTGTGTGTGGGGGGGAAAGTAGCGGCTTATAGCCCGGAATTTATGTTACATTTCTTGTGTGGTCTACTAAGAAACCCTGTGAAATGTCACCTCTTGCTTCTCCTTTTTTTTCTCTCTCAGATGTTCATGTCAGAGGCTGGTAAAATAAGTCAGAAAATAAAGGTGTGGTTCGGTGACTATTTCAATGTGTCTGACTTTCTGGCGATTGTGAGCTTCTTTATCGGCTTTGGCCTGAGGCTGGTTGGAGGAGAAGCCTTTGTCCCTGGGAGGACGGTGTATTGCCTCAACATCATCTTCTGGTATGTGCGGCTTCTCGATATCCTGGCCGTCAACCAACAAGCTGGACCATATGTCATGATGATCGCCAAGATGGTGAGTGGAACTGTACTGTCACAGACCTTTGTGTGACACTGGTGTGGTGGTACCAAGGGGCCATGCATGCAAGTTGTGCTTTTGTCAGAGTTGAAAACATTGCCTGACAGTCCTGCTCTCAAAAGTCTGTTCAGATTAGAAGTAGAAATACAGAAACCTTGAGATGAAGTGTGTATGGATTCTTGCATTCAGCACACAACATTGTAATATCGGTACGTTCCTCTCTTTCTGAAGGCACATTTTCTTTTGTCAAGTGTAGTTGGCTCATAAGTTTACATGCCCTGACTGAATGCACATGGGACAGTCTTGAATGTTCCAGCATAATGACCCAAAACATAAGGGTAAGTCGACCTGTCATTGGCTACAGCAGAAAAAAACTGAGGGTGAATGGGTGTCCATCTCTGTTTCTTGACCTCAATCATTTAGCCACTTTGGGGAGGTGTTAAATATGCAGGTCATGCAAGAAAATCCAAAACCTTAAAGGAACTGAAAGTGTTTTGCCAAGAAGAATGGGCAGCTTTACCATCTGAGAAAATGAAGTGTCTCATCCACAACTACCACAAAAAACTTCCATTTGTCATTGATGTTAAAGGGACTAATACAGAGGATGAAGAACGAGGGTATGCAA
>JAPTYR010000018.1:45280346-45294859 GCA_029814505.1 Siphamia roseigaster | reverse complement strand
ATACATAAAACATACACATTTAATTATTATTAATCATTTCTGCATTTATTCATTTATTTATTTGTTTATTTCTAATTTAGTCATTTTTTGTCTCTCATAATGTGAACTACACAAAAACTAGATTCAAGTGACAAAATTCTGTGGCTAGTAACAGAAATGCACTCCTGAGGAAGAGAAAAGGTGATTAGTAAACTGAACAAACATACCTACATTACTAGTGAGAATGCAAAAATCTCCACTAGCCAACAAGCATCCACACATCGTTTATAATGAATTAATGAACAAGTAAACACTCTTACAACCAATATTAATTATAAAAAGCACAAATCCACTGAAATATATAGAGTATAGAGAATTTATCTCTGATACAAATGCAACAACAACAATGATAAGTCTGTATCTGTTTACAGTAGATGGTTCTTTTTCTTTCAGCTTTCACCATTCTATATGGGCTGGACCATGGCAGACTCTTGTCTTATTCCTCATTTGGTCACACACTCTTTACTTATTCTTCCACCTTCTAACGACAGCCACCTCTACCTTTTCTCTGCTGTCTCTGCTATGGTAAACACCTGTGAAATGACATCATGGCTGGCTTGTGTTTACAGTTAGCTAGATGTACTTGGCTGGGGGTGTATTTGTGTCACAGTACTGTCACTAGACTGTGATGATTCTTGTGACAGATGAGATCTAGGCCACCTAAATAAGATCTTGTTGGGTTACCCCTGCAAGATGAACTGCATGTTGTGGACAGACCCTGTTCAGGCTGTTTAAATCTGTAGTTGTCCTCACAAGTTGTTGTGTTTTGGATATCAGGTACTCCCCCAATGAACTACGATACCTGCCATTAAACACAGCTCTGTTTGAGCCTCCCCTGGATCCAGAGCTCCCAGCGCTGGACTCAGAGCCTGACTCAGATGATGCTGAAGATGGCAAGGATGAAAAGAGGAACAAAAACTCATCTGTAAGATCCTAAACTGTATAATGTGTGTATATGTGTTTGCTCTGTTTGTTTTAGACTTCTAAAATGGTACAATAGGTGCTTTCCCACTGTAGGAACCTTTTGTAGTTCCTAGAACCTTTTTAGTTCCTGGAACCTTTTTTCCCGTGTTCCCACAGCACAGGAACTATGTAGTTCCTAGAACCTTTTTGGTTCCTACTTGCAGGCAGGATCTTTGTTGGTTCTATAGGAACTATATGACAGAGGTGTTTGGTGACTGGTAGAGCCCAGACCCCACCTATTTCTGTATCTTACAGTACTGTAATTTCTTAACATTAGATGCTGTATTTAACCATCCACCATTAACATTCCCATGATGCAGAACATATGCCCTGTGGCCTCCTGGTTCTCCATTCTCGTTTATAGTGGCGTTGTCTTCTACTTCCCTGTGTGTTTAGTCGGGTTAGTCGCTCTGAGTGTCTCATATAACCGTGAACAGGTCAGAAGCCTGGTACGTCAGAATAAGATGCTGAGGGACACCTTGTACGTTAAAAACCAATGCTTGTGGGGTCGGTATTTGATGCTTTGGGAGAGAGACAGAGTTGAATTTGGCGCTTAAAGAAGACATTACTGTCACGGATGTCAGTGCCACACTGGCCCCTCCCATGGTTCCTACTGCCATGTAGGAATGCAAACTGAAAGGTTCCCTAAGAACTATATGGTTCCTAGAACTATTCTGTAGGAAAGCACCTAATGTCCTTACAGAAGACAAACTTTCATCATTCAACCTTTATTTAGTCTTGGAATGTATTGTAGTAGATACTTCATCTACAGTACAGCTGAGAAACAATAATTATTGTTTTAGTAAAACTAACAACTCAGTTTAGAAATACAGGTACATGTAAAAAAAAATTAGAATATCATGGAAAAAGTTCAATATTCTTTGTCACTCATTTCAGAAAGTGAACCCCATATATTATATAGACTCATTAGAGGTAGAGTGACACATTTAAACCTTTATTTCTTGAACTCTTCATGAGTATGGCTTACAGATAATGAAAACCCAATATTCAGTGTTTCAGAAAATTTGAATATCACATAAGATCAATATATTCCTTTTTTTTCTTTTTTAATTAAAAAAAAAATTTTTTAGATATACTGTACTTGTACTGTAAATAAAACCTAAAGACACATTTGAAGGAGTTCTAGAACTGCATTAAAACTGAGATTAAAAAAAAGAGTAATTTCATATTACCTGCAGATGCAAACTCCTTTTCCTTTTTGTGCTCCTGTGTCTCCTTTTAGGACAGTTCTTCAGGCAATACATCTGACGTGGAGAGCCAGGAGGGAGGAGGTGGACATGGCCACAAGTCCAAGGGCAAAGACAGGACATCCACACAAGGCAAAGACGGCAGCCATAAAAGCCACAAAACCACCCCAGGGTACAAGGTAGAGGACAAAACCAACTGAACTCTTCTCCAACAACAGCAGCAGCACTTTTCTACCCCCTCCTCCTCTTTCTACTACTACCACTCCCTTACTCCATCCATCCCGCCACCCCTCCCTAGCTTTCTTCACTTTGTTCTCCGGCTTCTACAGTTTATCAGCATTTCTGCTGGGACTACCTGGTCCACACAGACACATACACAGTCACACACTGGGGGTCCTGTCTTCAGTGTTTTTATGATTGCTATGTGGCTTTATTTTTTTTCCACTTCATACCAGACTTTGAGCAATAAGAACATTTGAAAGGAACAATTCACTTGTTTCTTTTTCACTGCACTTTCACTTTTTATGTTTTTTAGCACAGACCAATTAGAACTTTTGAAGTTTTTCCTTTTGAATGTCTTCAATATACCTCTTGTCTGTCCTCACTTGTCCAAAAAGTTCTTTCAAGACAAGTAAGTGGATGTTTTGGCTGCTAGTTTTCCATTTTAATTTTTGGGGGAAAAAAAAATTTTTTTTTTTGGTCAAAAATAAATAAATAAATAAATAAAAACCGCATACATACAACATTTATACCTAAAGTGTAGAATGCACTTAACCTTAATGTTTTAAGTGTGTATTAATAATATAATAATCTGATTTGTTTATACCCCATGTGATGTACTGTTAATAACTGTCAGACAGCTGTTTCATGTAGGACTTTTTTTTAATGTCATTTTGAAGAGACAAGGACATGTTTACCTTGTTCACACTGTTGCTGAGCTGAGCTAGAAGTGGCCTGTGTGCTGTCTTTTTAAGTCTGGACTCCACCTGGCAACCCTGCACCTTTTCAACACAGTTTATGTAGCCCGTATTTTAAATAAATACTTTGATATTCATCTAGATGAAGATGGGCAAAGAGCAGTATTTAGCTCATACCCTTGTTCCCAGAAGCCCACTCGAA
Source organism: Siphamia roseigaster (assembly GCA_029814505.1). Taxonomy (NCBI): domain Eukaryota; kingdom Metazoa; phylum Chordata; class Actinopteri; order Kurtiformes; family Apogonidae; genus Siphamia; species Siphamia roseigaster. The sequence continues at coordinate 45,291,530 of JAPTYR010000018.1, read as the reverse complement.
TGTTGCATATTTGTGATCATCAGCTTCACAGAGGGATTTATGTCCAACACAATGAGCATTTATTGAACCTGGGTAAGCCCAGTTGAGTTCAGCTCAGCTTTGTGAAATGGGCACAGTCCTTATCCAGTGTCTGGTTTAAAGATTACCAAGTTAGTATGTTCAACTTTTACTTGGAGGATCACGGTATGACCTAATGACTTTTACTCTTCAGATTTGTTTTGCACGTTACTATAAGTTTAAAGAGGAGGAACATAGTTTACATGGCATGTTGGGAGTCTGAGTACTATACTCTAATAACATAGTACATACTATTCAACTTGCAGTGAATATGAAAATCAATAGATTTAATTACATATAGGCATTTGTATATTTAAAAGATCTATATATAGTTAACACAGGCTGAAAAGTGGGGTCCATAGTTTTTTTGTTGTTGGTTTTTTTTTAACTCCTGATGAATCCACCATAGTGGAATGCATGTAGAATTTAAATAACACTGAGATTATAGGATCCCTATGTTCTACTCTATATGTTCCCATTGTCCTTATGTCTCTGTCACTCAGGCTGCTCGCTGATTAACACTTTATCTTCTCTGGTTTCAATCCAGAGGACGTGAAGTTGCTAATGATAATGTCATCAGCTGACAAGCAGCTCCATGATAAAAACCAAATAATGTACAGCAAAGTTTGAACAACTACTTATAATATATAAAACAAACATTACATGGTTTAAAAATGTAAAAGTCGTTATGCTCCACAGTATGTTTGGGGCTGATGCTGACAAAGATTATTAACCTTTTAGAGAAGTTTCATGATGTTACAATACATACATCATGTTAAATATATTACATTTTTATATGGCTGCCTTGGTTATTTTAGCATAGATAAGAATGTTTGGTGTTGATTTGATTTTCATTTGCAATTACATATTGTTTTTTTTTCTTTATGATTTTTGGATTGGGAGCATTACTTATCTCTCGGATTAAGTGAGGTGCTGTTCCATGAAGTTTACTTTGCCCAGGCAGATGACTGCCAGGGTAGCACTAGCAGTCATTCATTTTCACTCTTACATCATACACATACACATATATAACGTTGACAGCATATATGTTTTCCCAAAAACGATCGCATATCAGTGAAAATAAGCCACCTGTTACTACATTTTGAATCATTTGAGTCATCCATCTACATGTCTATTCTTTAGACTCCAGTAGGATTACTATGTGGTCAGTTCCACTTTACTGTGCCTCTGATTGTATGCCTTTATGTCTATTTATACATAAGAGCAATATAATGCAAACAGTATAAAAACTTCCAAATTATATAAGACTGATCAAACCAGGAAAAGAATTTCTCAGAAAGTTTTCACTTTTATGTATATAGTACACATTTCTAATGGACAGATATTTGGTTTAGAATAAAGCTCATTCATGATAACTGGGTTCAGTCTTGTGAAGTGCTCATTTTGGTTGAACTATGTGGACGTTTTTCTTATTATGTCAATGGTTCAGAGATGGTCTTTTCACTGAAGGTTACGGTTATGCTGCAAGGCAAACCTGAATTATGAACTGTTAGTTATATTTGTATGTACATATGCAGCAAGTTTGTGTAAAATTGTGCAGAGGTAATTCAGTGAACTGCATTCAATTCTTCTTTTGTGTTATTTTCCTTTTCTGCTGCTGTCTTTGTCTCCAGTTCCTTGCTTTGTTTCTAGTCCTGGATCTTCACCATTACCAAACCATGACCTTTATTGACCCATTAGTCCTGTATCTGTGTCCTTCTCGTAGAGTTTGTTTGCTTTCTTTTTGGGGATGTATTGATTAAGGATATCACTTAAGATAGGGAAAAAGTGGAAAATACTTTAAAGGCTAAAAGAAAAATTAAACTATACATATCAAGAAGGCAAGTAAATTTCTCTATAAGTATACACCTTTTAAAAATGTGGGGATTCCACATTCTTACTATGCACTGCTGTAAAACCAACTGGTTGTTGCAGTAAAGCTGTTAACTTTAGTCTTTCCTGGTTTACTATTAAGAGTTTTTCAAGAAATAAAAATCTATCCATATCCTCAGTTACTGACATAAAACACTTTTCTAGAAATCACAAGCTGTTTATATAGATGCAGCTAGTTTTTAACATGTTTTTCTGTGATATCCTCATTTGACTGTCCCCAAGCCTTCCTGTCTCTGCTCTGTTCTGTCCTCTGTCTTCTGTTGAACTCAGTGTTGCGATCAATAGGAAGCATATCTTCAGATGTCCATATTTATATACCACATGATAAATAAAGTTTTGTTTTCAAACTCACAGAAGGGACAGAAGTTGTGATTGTGTCCAAAAACTTGATCCATGTTTGTCAAAAGTATAGAGCATTATGGCAAATACTGACAGGCTCAGATGATTTTTTTTTTTTTTGTATTTCTATTCTGAGTTATGATTAAATCTCCTGGTACTTCGCTAGTTGTTAAAGTGTCCAGTAAATCATATGTGGAGTGACATAAAAATGGAGAATAGACGATTTGGGACCACTGATTTGTCCAGGCTAATGTGTATTGTGCCCCGAAAATTAGACAACTCCAGCATTAGACACATTTAGTACTTTTTTTTTTTTTTTTTTTTTTTGTGATCATGGTATAACTTGTTGAAGCACTGATTTGTCCATGACCACAGGAAACTGTTACTGGTTGTTTTTTTATAGCATTATTCTGCCCTTGCAGCCTAAGGTCATTCCCCATGCTATATGTGGCATTTGCGAGAAGGGTAAAGAGGCGAACAAGAAAGGCAAACCCGAGGCGCTCATTCACTGCTCCCAATGTGATAACAGCGGTAAGTTTACTCTTTCCGTTCATAAAGAGCAGTTTCCTGCTTTTAAATTTTTTTCTGTTATGCTACGACTATTCACATTATGTGTAATTTACCTTTAGTTAGAATAGAACTGATTGAACCATAAAACGAGCACTAGTAGATTTGAGGCTCTTACAGTTGCCTCTGGCTGCAAATATCAAAACTTTTAGAGGATTCTGTATATATTTATAGAACTGGAGTTGTATTTAGTGTCTACAAGTGGTTGGAAGAAAGCTCCATACACAACCTAAGAAGTAGTAACAAAGAAAACCACTTGGCAACTAATCTATTTTTCCCTGCATAGTTTTCAATAATGTTCATAAGCTTCTGTTCTGATTTTATTCTTGTAACATAAATTATACTCGCACTGCAATGTTGAATAATTGTCACCTCGTTGTTACAGATTATTGAATAATTAATTATCACTGAATAATTAGTTATCGCTGTCAGTCATGAAAAATATAGCTTCTGTACAGCTTTGGGAGTTTAAACTGAAGTTGTTACTATGTGAACATAAGTGAATTATTTTGTGTGTTTAGCTAGAGCTGCGTAATCTGGTTGTAATGCAGCCTTTAGAGGTGATATAATTGTGCACAGACACTTAGATTTGAGTAGTTGTGCAGCTCAAATGAAAGCTAATGACAAAAGTCAGGAAATTTCCAAAATATGGACCAAAGTGATTTAATCCCTCACTACAGTCTGTGAAAGTGTAGTCACAATATGCATATAGATACTGCTCACATGATTTCTGTGTTTGTGTGTGCATGTATCTCTATGACTGTGAACCACAGGCCACCCTTCATGCTTGCAAATGAGTGCGGAGTTGGTGTGTGTGATCCAGACGTACCGCTGGCAGTGTATGGAGTGTAAAACCTGCACAGTGTGCCAGCAGCCGCACCATGAGGATGAGATGATGTTCTGTGACAAATGTGATCGAGGGTACCACACATTCTGCGTTGGCATGGATAGCATACCCACAGGTGAATAAACAAAGTTTATGTGCTGGAATGGATGCGCAGCTAAATGCACCCAAAATGTAGCCAAATCAGCACTGAATTGGGATTTCTCTTCTACTGTATCACTGATTTCTCCTGCCTTGTCTCCTCAGGTCTTTGGGTATGTGAGGTATGTGGCAAAGATTTCAACACTCCTAAGAAGAAAGGAGGTTCCAAAACACCCAAAAAGTCCAAGAAATGATGAATGGTACCCGTAGCATGTGTCTTCAAACAGTTCGGTCGATTGCCATGACATTGATTGGACGAGTGAAGCTGCAGCGTTGTATATGATCAGGTTTGACATCAAACCTCATTGTATCTTCCTTATTGTTTTTTTTTTTAACTCCTCCATTTTAAACCGGTGCATCCCCCTAAAACATAAATAATAATAGCTACATCTTGGGTATAAACATTGTATGAATAATTGTGGAAGAAAAGCAAATTTCATCTTTTATCGTGTTAAATCAAGCTACCAGTCATATTTTCCTATATACCTCAGACATTCGTCAGTTTTACCAGCTTAATAATATCCATGTTAGTCCTTATTACAAAATAATTTAATGAATGAATGAATCACTGCCTGTGTCTGTGCTTTTTTTCTGTCATTAATCAGATCAATCTTTAGCTGAAGTTATGGTGCTTTTCACCCCAACTACTGAAAGTGTTTACAAAACTGATTCAATTCATCTTGTTGCAAAGCTGAACACATGTAGTTTTTCTATCTTCTAACAAGACAGGCCAGTAATGAGCAATGTTATTTAAATAATGTCTTAGGTAATGACATGGTGCTTGTGATCCTATGTAATAAACTGTAACAGATGTTAGATGTCAGATGCCTCACTGCTGCAGTAATTTTCAGGTATTTATGTTAGTCTGCTTTACCTAGACAATAAAATGTGTAAGTAACCTTGTACTCCTGATTTTTGTACAAAATAATGTTATGTAATGTAACCACTTGTAATGCATAGAGTGGGCATCCACCAACATTGACAAATGGAATTCTGTTATTTTATTAAGGTATTTTTTATTTTGTATTGTCCTTCAATGAGTAAATAATAATGTCAAGTCACTGAATTAATGAATGAATGGCTTTTCTTTTTCAATAAAAGACATGTCAGAAGACTTCCTGGAACTTCTTGTCATGCCAAACCAGTTTGATTTGTGGTATGAAGCATCAACTATATTTTACCCACATTACTGAATTTATGTGTGAATAATTTGTACAGTATATTGCACACCATACAGCAAATAAATTTTGCCCATTGATACTTTATTAAGTTATGCAGGTAATAATAAATGTTATACAAATTTTGTCATTCTAGATATTATACACATGAACTATGTAGAAATAGTTTTGTGCAAATAGCCAAGAATTACCTTTTTATTTACACAGATACAATGGCTCTTGTTTACGTTATAGATATAAATAATCCTAAAGACGAAAAATAAAGAGACAAGTAACGCAAAATTATAGACAGAGATAAATTAATATTTACATGTTGGGCTGAATTACACTTAAATCCAGTATGGGCTACTCACATCTCTTATGTCGTAGTGTCCTGCAAACAGGTCACATTATGAGATGGAAATTAATATTACTGTGGAACCGTCCTTTTATCGTCATCTTATTTGGATGTGTAGTTCTGCTTCTGTCCGCCAGGGGTGTATGGGGGCGCTCGCTCCCACAGTCCAGAGGTTTTCGCTGATGTGTTTCAGTAAAAGAAGAGGCTGCCATATTGCAGTGATACAGCGAGTTTGACTGAGTAAATCTCTTAACACATTGCGTTTCTGTAATAAAAAAAACAATGTATTCAGTTCAAACATTTGGAGACACTGGGAAAATGAAAGATTACCACTACACTGGTCCAGTAGAGCACCGGTTTTCGCCATACGCATTCAACGGAGGGTGAGTTTGACACTAAATTACTGGCTAGTTAGTTAGCATACTAGCTAACATTTACTATACAGTTTGAGTGTGCTAACTAGCCAAGCTCAGAATATTTTAACTGAAAAAAAATACATCATACAACAAAAAAAGATGAATGCGAAGTCATTTTTGTTTTATAGACTATTAAAGGCACTATTGTGGTATATTTTCTTTTGTGCATAAATATAAGGCCATAGTTTGAACATGGAAATATTCACTGTTTCGGTTTCGAGTTTGTCGCTTCCTTTAGCTTGTGACTGGATCACAACAGCAGTTCAGTGTCCCATCATTGTTTTACAAGGTACGTGAAATAGCATTTGTATTTTACAGAACCGTATTAGCTGTTGCCGGAGAAGACTTTGCCATCGTAGCCTCAGACACTCGGCTGAGTGAAGGATACTCAATCCACAGCCGAGACTCTCCAAAATGCTACAAGCTGTAAGTGCTCAGTCATTTCTGGAAATGTGACAGTGTATTTGCATTTCACAAACTCCTGTCTGAATGAATTTTAGTAGTTTGTTCACGTGTTACTATTTTTTAACTAGAGGAGCATCTCTAAATGCTGTGTGGAATTGTTTGCATGTCTTTTTTTAAAGGCTTTGTGAATTCTGCTGTGCTCCTCTTTTCATACATTATCTTTAGATACCTGAAGTAAACTTGTGTGTTGGCTGCCAAATAACCTCTGTAACATATTACGCCTTTACACAATAAAACATGAGGAATACAGATAGTAATAAGAAAAAAAATGGGGACATGCATTATTAAATTAAAAATATTATGTAACTGTAACCCTGGTAACTCGCTGATAAAGTTTTTAAGTAATTTAGTTTCACATAGAAGTGGTGAATATAGTTTTCTTTTAGTATTTTTGCATGTCTGTGTATAAAAATGAAAGGCATAAGCAGATCTTCTTGTGTTATTCTCCCATGATATAAAGCACCTCTTCTTGTAAATTGTTCTAAGTTCCACATAACATCACATGTATTGTTGAAATGAAAGTCAGATGTTTTTCTGTCATATAAAATACTGAGATACGCATTGCACTCAACACTTTGTTGCTGATAAACTTTGTGGTTTCTTTTTTATTTTTTTACAGGACAGACACAACCGTCATTGGCTGCAGTGGTTTCCATGGTGACTGCTTGACTCTGACTAAAATCATTGATGCCAGACTAAAGGTGGGCTCCTCAGGTTTCACTCACTGCAGAGTTTTATACTAAAACTTACTTGACTGTGGTGATCATACACTTCAATCTGCTGATTCTACTACCTGTGCTGTATTGTCATTGTAATATCCTGAAAAACGTTTTTCACAGGAAACACCCCACACATCTTGCTACAATGGTTTTGTTCATTCAGTACATCCATGATCACCACCCTTTATTCACAATAATTTAAATATTCTCAGATAAAACTTCACCCCACTGCCATTTCCACTCCTTTACCTGATCCATGGATTATTTGTAATATAACATTTGGGCTATTCTGTCTGCTCTTCCTCAGATGTACAAACACTCGAACAATAAGACCATGACAAGCGGAGCCATTGCAGCCATGTTGTCAACCATTTTGTACGGCAGGAGGTTCTTCCCCTACTATGTGTACAACATCATTGGAGGACTTGATGAAGAGGGTTAGTGTCACTTCTTATAATGTATTGTGATAGATAGATAGATAGATAGATAGATAGATAGATAGATAGATAGATAGATAGATAGATAGATAGATGGCTTCACTGGACTGTGTGAGCAACAAACCTGTATGGTATGTAGAAGACATTGTATTATTTTTAAGTCTGTAACAGTTTACATTATGATGTATTATGTTGCATTCTGTTACTGTTTATGTGTAAGCTGGAATTTATTTAAACTTTATTTTTTTCCCTTCCTTCCTTTTTCTTCCTGTTATAGGTAAGGGAGCAGTGTACAGCTTTGACCCAGTTGGCTCTTACCAGAGAGACACCTTCAAGGCAGGAGGATCAGCCAGTGCCATGCTACAACCACTACTTGACAACCAGGTACAGATATTTACTGTACAGACAATGCCACCGGTTTAGTCACTACTTCTGCCAAGCTTTGTCAGTGGACTGTATGCACACCTCCTTCATTACTTTTTCACTAATTTGTTTCTAGATTGGCTTCAAGAACATGGAGGGTGTTCAGCATGTTCCTCTGACGCAAGAGAAGGCTGTTCAACTCGTTAAAGATGTCTTCATTTCAGCCGCAGAAAGAGATGTCTACACCGGAGATGCCCTTCGGGTTTGTATCATCACCAAAGAGGGCATCAGTGAGCAGACAGTAGCACTGAGGAAAGACTGAGAGGGATGTGTCACCCCTGTTGTTCCTCTTGTCTGCTCTTCTTATTTCCACATTTATTTTATAGATTTGGCCCTTGTACACCAAGTTTCTTAAAACAGGATTGTTGGTCCAGAATTTTTAGTGACCTCTGATGAGTTTTCCCTGGGGAGCTGATTAATCATACCCACTCTTATACATTTTCCACAGATTTTCCTCATGTTTTGCTATCATCATATAGTTGTGTTTGATGTAGCAGTTTGTTTCTAGATCAACACACCTGTTTTAAGAAATGAGGAACACTCTTTGCTGCCCTTTGCTTAGATTATGCCTCTGTATGGCTTTTCACTATGTTTTGGAATGGAAATATGGTGTATTCTTTTTACATTCTTAATAAATGTAAAGAATTGAAACGTCTTTCATTGCATGTGATAACTTTTCCACATTAAATAGACCTGTTTATCTTACCAGTGTTGGAAATTGAGTTTTACTATTCAGTGGATTCCACCTTACTACTCATTTTGTTAAATATGCGTTAAGTAACTTATCTGTTTTAATTATGTCTTCAAAGTAATCTAAATTGTTACGTACATTACATGTACAATTATATTCTCTTACACTTGTTTTTTATTGTTTTTGATGCTAATACTTCTGAAGACAATAATTATATTCAAGAACTAAAAGTTGTTCCAGTCCAACAACGTAGCCATGTTTGGGTGTTATATCCTACCTTCATTTACCTAAAGGAATACATTCAGATGGATGTTATTTACACATATTTTCCTCAAATTACTCTATAATTAATACTCAACATACATGAGGGTGACTTCAAGATAATATAATTACTGTAAGGAATGAAAGCATAAGCCAACAACTGTTAAACAGCTGCTAAATTTGTTCATAAATTCAGCAATTTAGGTAGATTTAGGGTGTCATCAGTAATATGAAGCTCTCTGGGTGTAGCTACTAATGATGTGAAAGAAGATGTAGAAATGCCAGTCTTAAATGAATTACAGAACTCTAGATTTTAAAATGTTTAACTTTTTTTAATAACTTGATAACATGCATTATAACTAGATGAAGCAGTAATGTGCAACTTTGTAACTGAAATATGATACATATACTTTTAAAATTTGTCTCTTCATCAATATCAAGTCTGTTATAATAATAATGGATTAGATTTATATAGAGCTTTTCTATTTACACATACTCAAAGCAGGTAGAGTAGATCCATTATTCACTCACTCACACATTCTCCCTCTGGTGGTGGTAAATTAAATCTGTCATCACAGTTGCCCTGGGGCAGACTGACAGAAGTGTGGCTGCCAATTTGTGTCTATGGCCCCTCTGACCACCATATACCAGCCTGTGGAGCAGCACTGGAGGCAAGGTGGGTGAAGTGTCTTGTCTAAGGACACAGCAGCACATGACTAGGACAAAGCGGGATTCAAACCACCAACCTTTCAGTTATTGGACAACCTGCTCTACCTTTTGAGCCACAGCCGCCCAGTTTATCGTTACAGTTTACTGGTTTAACCTAAAACACAGCAGACTAACAAAGCAGTAGATTCATATTAGAACATTTACCAATGATTTGACAGATATTGACATTCCAATTCATTAATCCATAGGGTAAATATATTTCTCCTTCAGCTACAGGAAATATATAGATAAAGATAGATATCAGACTTCTTCATGTTCAGTCACTTTAGTCTCCAGAGACCGAGGTGTTAAGTTTGGTGTCGGAAGACAAAAGGATTATCTTTGTCTTTTGATCAAACAGCTTAATAATTGTGGTGTTGCCTGGTCAGGATGTGAAGAGTATGATGTCCATCATGTCCTCTGTCTTATTCAAGGTGCACCTCCCTGGAGAGTGAATCCAGCCAAAGACAAAAACTTTACAATCTACATCTTAGAAACACTTAACATTTTTTAAACCATTTCTGGTTTACAGAAATGTTTCCATATATCGTGCTAAAAATCTTGAATTTTGATACATGGGATGTAAAGTTGTCCTTTCAGGAGAAAGCTAATTACAGCGTCTTACATATTTTTCTGGTATGACAACAATATTCATTTCCTGAGAAAAACAAAAATAGGTATAAATAAGCACAATAATTATAAAATGCAAGTTCATTATAATTACACCAACTGAGACTTTTTAAACCCCAACACAGAACCAACCTCTAACCATCTTTACTCACGGATCATCTATGTATGGATTCCCATCTGATTCGTATGCAGAGGTTTCTCCGTGACTTTGACCTCCTCTTAGTCGTTCTTTAAGAAAATCTTCTGATGCGGGCTGACCCTCACTCACTAGAAAACAGATAATTCAATCATGTATTGAGTGGCATCGTTTTGCATTTTGAAAATGAGGAACGGCTAAAAAAAGGAAGTACATATCAAAGATGGTCTTACTATTTGGATATATGTTGGAAAGACTTTCTTCTTTCCTCCAGCGGGTTGACAGAAAATCCTCGATGCCCATCTTAATGGACAAATGCAGCTGGTTTTGGATAGTCTTCATCATCCTTTCCATCATTTTCTCCTCCCTCTCTGTGTATCTGAACTCATCATCCTCCATGACAGTGGGGTCACTTGGTTTTTCACTCAGAGATGTTTGATTGTGGATCGTGTTGCTGAAGTACTGTCCACTATTCCCCTCTACCATTTTATCTATCTCCTGCAGTAACGCTCTGATTTGTGGCAAATCGTCAAATGGTGTGTCACTAAAGACAGAGTATCTGTGGTCACATTTCTTCACCAGCCACTGAAGAGCCTCACCTTCTTTTTCAATATATAACTCTATGGATTCTCCCTGCAGCCTTTCCCCACCAGTGAACAGCACCATGGCATTTTCCCACAGTGAACTGGAGAAGCAGGCCAGGTTCTGCTCCAGAGCAGCTTGGTTCTTGTCGGTGAAACTGTGTCTCAGATTCACAACTATGAGGAGAGCGTGTGGTCCAGGGTGGCAGAGGGACAGTGCCTCTGTGATGACCCCTTGCTTTAGGACTGGATGTCTCCAGGATGTAGACCATCCTGGAGTGTCTACAATCTGGATCATCCGGTTATCAATTGATGTTTGAATGTCAACACATTCATTTTTATCCTCTTTATAAAACAATGT